>JAQIFP010000041.1:30076-47769 GCA_030141585.1 Ophryocystis elektroscirrha
TAATACTTACACTTCTGCCAGTTTGCGTATACTTGAAAAAATCACGTTCAGACACTGAATGATATTCCCCTCCACCCCTTGCTATATTTTCTTTAAGTGCTTTGTTTTTTGCCTATTAAAACACATAAATACCATAGATATGTATATACATTGTAATGAATAACAATATTGTTTTGATAAAATAAAATAAATATAAAACACGTTATATATGGAAAGAGAGAGAGAGTAAGAGAGAGAGAGAGAGAGAGTAAGAGAGAGAGAAAGGGAGAGTAAGAGAGAAAGAATAATAGATAGGGAGAGAAAGAAAGAGATGAACACTTGCAGGATAATACTCATGTATATGCAAAATAAAATAATATTATAACATTCAGCCATATTTATTATTTGCAATTGACTATATATGGAAATTGAAATACACATGTAATAGATGCACTATTAATAGATTTTACTAGCAGTTCTTGGTATCTGCGCTCTCTAATATTTTTGAGCTCGATGTCATCAGAGACTTTTTCAGACTGCACATCAGGCGATTTTGAGATTATAGGGTTTTTTATGATTTCCTATATTTTATTTATTTCAAACATTTTTTACGAACTGTTGCTTTATGGGCTAAAACATCCTTTAAAGCTTGAGCCTGATTAACTTGTTAATTCAATTGAACTTACGCAAGTAATGTCTGTAGTAACAGCTTCCAATTTTTTGTTTATTGACTTTTCATGCATTTTGGCTGTATTATTTTAAAATATATCTTCAAATATTTGCTTGAAGCACTCAACGAAAAATCTAGACATAATTAAATGAAAACGTTTGTTTTCCCGCCAAAATACCTAATTATATAGAATAATGCAACTTTTTAGAATTTTCGTATACCTAATTGTACTAGCACCCTGAATAAATTATAAGTAATCTAAAATAAATATAGTTTTTCAAATTAACGTTATTTATTTGTTTATATTCAAATTATCAGCATGCAAATATCATTTATACAATGGATAAGTTGGAAATTCAACACATACAATATTTATGTGGCAACCCAGCAGTGGAGTTAATTGAAGGGTATATATACTATTATTCCTTAGACTCTACAATACGCCAATTAAGGAATAGATCAAAACTAAATTCGACAAATGTCTTGCTTGCTACAATGATACCTTGCCATCTATCTCCAGCCGAATTCGCACAATTTATAATAGCTTGTTGTAATGGAAAACATTATTTTGATTTAATTAAAATATTGCATGGACTGGATCCATTTAATTATTTATGCTTGATATTTTGTGACCCTCAATATATATGTAAACTGTATGAATGTGTAAATAATGTTCCTTACAACCCTCTAGAGAGTGCTACCTGTTCATTATTTATTGTAAAGCATATAACAACAGGATGTAACTACAAACATTTTGCTAAACCTAAACAGGGTATTCAAGAAGCGAATTTGCACATAACAAATAATAATCATTTTCGTGTTAACCAAAAGGATATAATTATCAAAAAGGCTAAACAGATGTTTGAAAAACTTCGATCACAAACGGTCGAATTTTATGAGTCCTGTGAATGCAAAATCGATAATGAACTCTCTCAAAAAGTACTTATTTAAGCTCTATGTATACTTCTTTGAACTAGTTTGCTTATTTCTCTGATATGCTTATACGTTTATTTTTTTCTACGTATTTGCACTTATATCTGATTGTTTGTAAAGTAGGTTATCTTGTAAAACCATGAAAAAATGCATACATAGTATATTATAGTACACAGAGATAGTTTTTCAACTTGTAAACAATCTATCATTTATTGACAGTTCAAGTAATATAAATTTATATATATATATGTTGAATTTATATATGTATATACATATATATATATATATATATATATATATATGAACTAATTATAACAATATTCAATTTTTTATAATGTTAATATACTAATAACAATAGCATAGTTATTACTATAAATAAATATGCAACATATGGGTTTTTTTCTAATATTTAAATTAAATTGTATATTTTAATCCGTATAATGATTATAAATTTTACATATACTGTATATAACTTTATAAAATCGAACTGCACCAGTATATATTAATATCGTTAATTTATACAGTCTATTAATAATTGTGTATATATATAGGTTTATATGTAAAATAAATATAATTTATATATATATATATATATTGAATATGGCTGTAAATATCATATGTTTTTCACGTATAGTTTATTAAGTAATATTTAATAACAGAATACTATGGTTTCTAAAATTTCGAAATCTCTTACTCCTCGAGGATCTGTGAACTGTGGAAATAAGTCATTTTCAGCGAAAAAACAGCAAAATCCGTCTTTTATTAACATAAATAATGATAAAAGCGGCAGTTCAAATAGAGAGAATATGTCTCAAAGCTCGCACGAAATTTCTTTTGGGTCGACATCTTCGTCAGATATCTTACTTTGCTATGATTTGATAGACATTTTTCACGATAATGAATGGGCACAGCTATTTGTAAAGCAACCTAAAGAGTTTAATGAGGAAACGAGACGCTCAAACTCTCTTCCTGCGAAATACCATAAAAATAAGAAATTAGAGAAAAACATTCAATCTTTGAGTCAACTGAAATATAATGGAATCAAATTTAGTAATGATGTTTTATTTTTACACCCAGCAAACATTTTATACCAATATGCGGCTCCCGCTTATTGTGCTGTTTGTTTGGAAAGAGTAAATTATTTTATGAAAAGCACACAAATGGAGTACCAAAAAACAGATTTGCCTTGTATTAATATTTTATGTGGACACACGTTTCATGCACATTGTTTATTAAGATGGAATGATTTGACTTGTCCATGTTGTCGGTATCAACAGTATCCAACCAGACCGACTTGTTGTGACATTTGTGGTCAAACTGCCAAACTTACTATGTGCATGATTTGTGGTTTTATTGGATGTTTTGATGCTAAATTAATTGAAGAATCAAAGCTTGGAGGAGGTTCATTAGAACAGTCTCTACTTGCTTATCACTCTTATCAACATTATATTGACTATCGCCATGTATATGCTTTAGAAGTACTTATCAATAAATAATGTGTTTATACACAGATCTTTACCCAAAAACTTTGGGATTTCGCTAGTAATGCTTACATCCAACGTCTTCTTCAAAATATTGAAGATGGCAAAATTGTACCAATTGCAGATCCACAAAGTCTTGAAACTAATAAAATAGAAGGTATTTATCACCAACAACAAAAAAAAAAAATATATATATGTATATGTATAGATATATTGATATATCCATATATAAATTCAACAAATATATATATATATATATATATATATATACATACATATATTGATAAAGATATTCAGCAAATATATATATATATATGTACATTAATAAATTCATATATAAATTCAAGAAATATATATATATATATATATATATATATATACACATATTGATAAAGATATTCAGCAAATATATATATATATATATATATTATATTTATGCTGGTGAATATACATTTAAACTGTATATGTATTATGTGCAAGTTATGAGTTATAATTCTTGACATAGTTTATAAAAATTTATATGTATTATATTTAAAAGTATATTTGTAAAATAAAGGAATTTTGACAGTAGTAAATTCAGATGAATTGTATGAAGCAAAATGTATTGATTTATTACATACTTACCTAGCAAGTTTGCAAGATTATTATGATAAGCAACTAATCGACCTTCAGGTTGCAGCATCACAAATAATCAAGGTTGTATAATATATACCATACATTCTTTTCTAGGAAGCTAAAGAGCAACATGATAATCTTGTTATATTACTAAAAAATAAAGAAAGAATTCTTGAAGCTTTGGAAAATAAAGAGGCAGAAGTATTTAATAATATTTTAATGATAATAAAAAATATTAATATTATAATATTAATAATATTATAATAATAATGTTATATTAGTAATGTTATAATAGTAATATTATAATAATATTATTATGATAATAAAAATGTGTTAATAATATTATAATAATAAAAATGTATTAATAATATTATAATAATGATATTATTTAATTATAGACAAGCAAATCCATAGAAGAGAAAAAAATACAACTGGCTAACTTAGAAAAGGAAGAACATTTATTGCTTATTTTAAATGAAAAACTAAGAAAGAAAGATCAAGAAATTAATGAAAAAACTCAAGAAGAAGTGTAACTAAATATTGACCATTTCTTTTATATGCAGTGCTAAACTTGAGCTTATACTTAAACAGAAAAAACGTGAACAAAAAGATTTAATGGAATTAGTAAATTAGTTACTTTTTAAAAATTTAATTAGGTTGAAGAACTTCAAAATAATATAAAACTAGCTGAAAATTTTCGAAAGTCTGATGTTTCAACTGTAATACTAAATAAAAATCCGTAAATATTGATTTCAGGAGTCAAATATGTTAATTATGCATAGAATAGATAGTAAAAAGAGCAAAAAAAAACACAAGAAACATTGATAAATCACTTTATTATAAATCAAGTTACCGAAACTATATAAGGCATATGCGTAACTCTAGATTCAATGATACATACATATATACTTACATATGCTATAAGTCAATCTAAATACAGTAATTTAGTTATTGCAGTTTGGGCAGCAGTCTCGGGTCACCATACATTCGACAAAGTGATGAAAATCTGCAATAAAGTGTCCATTTATGAAAATATATATTACAGTTTAACGGCTTCCCATACTGTACTAGCTCCAGTCAAAAATGTTGAAAATGTCTATTTTTATTAGTGGTATAGATATGATTACTTGATATGGAAAAGTACCTTTATCGACTATTTCAATTTAAGTTATTTCTTACATGTATAAGGAAAATTTCTTAATGCACATATATGTACTGGCCCGATAAATAAACAAGCACACAAAACAGCCATTCTATTATTATTCAGCTAGATTTAAATTTTACACTTGATTAAGAACCATTGTTATATTGTTATAAGTCTTATATGTATCTTTACTCATTTCTTCTAATTTTGAGCATCCATTCATCATCTGCAGAAATTAATTAATATGAAAGAGATTTCAACTTGTATCAGATATTTAAATATTGAAATAAATTTAAAATATAGTATAAAATTACATTATAAGAATATATTTAATTATTAAACTAACAATTAGATATATATACCAGTAATATGTTCATAACTATACAAATATACTAAAAGTCTACTTAATCATAAAATTAATCATTAAGTGCAATATATATATATATATGTAGATATTACATTGGCAAGCGATTCACAATCAGACTCGTTTTCGCAAGGAACATCGCGTATTATTTTTGTTTGATTAGAAATTTCTTGAAATCTTTGATGCCACAATTGGTTTTTCAGGCTTTCTTCCATGGTTTTTATCTATTGAAACCTTATAAGCTTCAAAATACTTTGTACTTTATAAATACCAGCCTGTATTATTTTAGATACTTTTTCTTCAACCTCTTTATATAGATATGTGTATAGTAATATTTAGTATATATACCTCCTGAATTATCATGAGGTGTAGATACTGATATATACTGGGGTTCATAAATCCCTGATTCTGCAACACTTATTAACTCATCTAAGTTTTTTGTTGCATCTTTAGGCAATTTTGTTTTTGCTATATGTATCACTGACAATAAATCTCCAAATTTATTTAAAGGTTTACCTTCCTCAAAAGTTTTTGGAACATAATGTTCCTTATATTCATCAGACTTTAAAATAGCTTGCTCAAAATTTAAATTTAGTGAATTTATCACTATCAAATAAGAAAACAATATTAATGTTTGAATCATGCATTTCACTTAAATAATTTCAGCCGGTAGCCAAACATAATGATTCTGTATAATAAATAATAAAAATAGTTATTTTACAATTTTAAACATAATTTATATATCTATATATACATTTATTATTGATATTACAATTTAGGTATAGTAATAAAATGAATGTATTCAACCTTGCTGTATTTAAATATAATTTTTTCCCCAAAACTGATCCTTACGAAATTTCAGAAATTGCCACCCCACTAGAAAAAACCCTATACCTATGTAATGTATGTTTATAATAAATTACACTATAAAATTGCAGCACAAAAAAGAATTTTGTCGTTTAATATTTGCGAGAAATGTGATTGATATATCTCATGAACTAGGATTTGATACTTTCAAGCTTCATGTATTACCAAGTAATATATATATTTATTTATCTATGTATAGTTATTCTATCGAAATACCTAACTCAAGAAGCTAAACTAGTTCAAAAAGCTATTTTGAAGAATATAAGTCGACTTACTACCTTTATAATACAGAGTGATACGGAATTAGGGTATATATTTACAGTGTCATATATTTTCAGGTATGAAATAGTTATCAAACAGTTGTTTACTTCGCTAAAAACCTTATTCTTAACAACCGAAGATATTTTTATTAAACTAGACATTGTCAGATCTATTTTACTCATAGTACCTCAGTTGAAGCAAACAGTATGTTTGACTATATATGATATAGACTAATAATCTGCTAAATTTGAAATATAATTATAAGTTTTATATAATACATCTACAATATAAAATTTCTATTAACATAAGTTTTCTTTCCATCTTGTGCTATATACGTCATTTTATTTACTAATTATTAATTATAAATTCTTATTAATAAATTCTTATTAATAAATATATATCTGGATAAAATTATTTGTATTATATATATTACTTGTTTATGTGTTTTAAATTAATTAACATATCCTTAATCAATGCTAATACTATACCTTTTTTTTTGTGTTTAAATTATACACTATAGTTAAAAAAAAAGTGATTATTCATTAGGACCGCGTAGATGTTGTGCTACTATTTTGTTTACAGCTATCGCATGATATCAATATATTTACTAATCGTATGTTGGGAGCGATATTGCTAGGAAATATAACGGATTGTATAGGAAATGAACTACACGATTTATTTATCATACCAGAGTTATTAAGCCTCTACGAAGATAATATTTATTATGTGCAGTCGGTATCAATAATGTTGATGGGTGTTATTGCCCAGAAAAAATTATCTACTAATGGACGTACATGGCTATTTAACAGAATATACTCCATAATGCATTCACGCAATTATACAGATTATATAAAAATTGCAATAGCTGGTTTTATTGACATATTTATATCCTTGTGTCCTCCAGATATACTTTCTAATTTTACAGAAATATCCAATAACTTTGTATTAGATTCTCTTGATAGTAAAAACTGGCTTCTTCGCTTAATTATGCAGTATAATTTACCTCATTACATTCTTGCAACCAAAAAAAACTGCTCTATCTTGTTACAGCATTATTTTTCTTTGACGAATATTGAAATCATACTTTCTCAACAAGACTTCCTCCATAATTTACCTTCTATACCGGAAGAATATTTGTTTTTATTTCCTTTGATGTGCCGAAGAGACAGTCAATTTCTTGTACTAGACTTTGAAACAGATCCTACTATTGACTTAACTTTGTTTGATCCTCAAACTACTTTTATTTCTTCCCTTGTTCCTATAGTTCTCACATTAACAGGCCACCAAAACATCAATATTAATGGTAAGGCATACTTTTCATCTATTTTCTACCTGAAATTCATGTAATTTCTACTTTAACATTATACAGATAATATATTATGTGTAATATATATATATATATATATATATATATATTTATATCTATATTTATATTTATATATTATATTAATATATTTGTATTTTTATATATTTATATATATATATATATATATATAAATTTATATTCAAGTTTATATTCATACTCATATTTATCTATATATATATATTTATATATATATATTTATATAAATATAATTGATATATGTAATAGAATATGTATAAAATAGATTCAAAAAGAAAATGTATAATTAATTACAGATTGCAAAACTTTGAATATTATATAATGGATAAATAAAGATACTTAGGATTTTTTAATAACATGTAGTGGAATTTTCGCAGATTTAGATAATCACATAAATAATCTTGTTTCAATGAATTTTACGTACAAGAACATAATCCACGAGAATTTACATAAAAAGATGCTCTTATCATTACAAGAAAAAACTTCAAATGAGTGTATCAGCAAAACTAGCACTTTTAACTTTGGCTTCACTGAAACACAAACTTCCGATACTTTTGTTTTGAACCGGTCCTCTATAGAAACATTCTTCACAAGTTGGCTCCATAATTTAGAGCAGGCTATTCTTATTTTATCAAAATCTCCATACGAAGTTGTAAGTATCAAAAATTCTTTGGTATATTTAACATAGAATTATGTTAAATAAATAATCTTGACAATCATATACAGATATTACTAAGGTTGTGTAATATCAGATAATATACAGATAGATGACAATATTTAGATAATTAGAATAATTTCAATAAAAAATAATATTGAATTATTGTTTATAATAATATTTTTATTATAAGGAGTAACTTACTATGTTGCGCATTATATATTCACACTGTAAGAGGTTTTTTTTTAAATATCTTGCTTACAATGTTCTAATTATAATTGAGACTAATTATAATTGACATTATCAGATACGTTTGAGACTTATTGAGGCGCTACCTGTACTATGTTTTCTGATGTTCTCCTATAAACCGTTAGAGCGGCAAATGTCTTCCAATTCCATACAGAGTTCCTTAGAAACGTTAGTACCACACTTCATCTATTTGAAGTAGAGACAATTTTTCAGAAAGTGAAGAATTTACGAGCAACATTGACTTTCTTACAGAACCTTTTGAAAAGTCAATGTATATATTACTTATGGATGAATCTGTTGATGTTTCGGTAAAGTTTTCATTCATAAAACTGTTCAAATAGATAGCTATGCTTAGAAATATGGCTTTGTGCATTTCGACTCAACCAAAAAAAAAAATTCTTTCTTACGTTAACTGGCTCCAATCATATCTTAATTTAGAGGAATCTAATTTTTTCAGCTGTGTTAACTATCAAAATAACGCTGTCTTTAAAGATTATCCAAAACAATCTTTTCAAAAGACTGATAATGAAGGTTGTCATACTATAGTAAATAATATAATTATTTAATATGTATTTTAGCACTGTATATTACTACATTAGGCTTAACAAATTATATATTAAAAGATTATATATCAATGATCTTATACCAGTATCAGTAAATAGTAAATATATGGACAATATTTCTTATACACTGGTCTATCCCTACATAGCTCAACCTAATATAAACTTTTTTGTAAAATAAATTAAACTATAATCAATAATCTATTATTACCATTATTACTATTTTTACATTTGTATAAATATATATATACTCAGATGTGTATTATCATGTATATTAATATGCTCATGTACATATTCACATATATAGCGGTTTCATAAATTTAATTATTATATGGACGATTATATATACGTATGTATATATGTATATATGTATATATGTATATATGTATATATGTATATATGTATATATGTTTATATTTATATATGTATATATGTATATATGTATATATGTATATATGTATATATGTATATATGTATATATGTATATATGTATATATGTATATATGTATATATGTATATATGTATATATGTATATAGATACATTTAAAACTATAAATATATGTGAAAATATTTACGTGTGTATAATTGCACAGAATGTTGAAACTGGCGTATACTCTAACCTTCAATGGCAGTATCGCGAGATGATTTTTGTTGTTGGTTATCGGATTCCACAATACTTTTATGCTTATTATACAGCTTTTGAACACTTTCCTTTGTGAAGTTGAATACACTGAGTTGACCACTCCAACGTAAAGCACTTGCAGATACCAAAGGAATATTTAAATATACACAAACGTCATTTATCAGGTACCTGACAAAAGAATACAGTATAGCATCAAAACTATTTGAAAGTGAAATATTAATAATAAAATAAAGTATTAATCAATTTTTAATAATATATTGATACAAAAAACCAATTATTAATTTTAATTGTTTGAACTCAACATATTGTTGACTTTAATACATCGATAAAATAGCATGTTTTAAGTTTTATAATCTAGTAAGAAAAAGAGCTGACTAGTTGCATAAAGGCTATTTAAATAAAAATTACACTAATCTATTTAAATGTAACTTAATACCAGATATTTTATAAAAAAACTACTATTTGTTGTATCTCAGTTACCACTTATCTATGTCTGTATATACATATGTATATGTATATACATACATATATATATATATATATATATATATATATATATATATATATATATATATATATGTATATATATTATTAAAATGTGGCATATAATTTATGGAAGTTTCTATATACGAAGAATGTTTACTCTATATCAATATTAGGCTTTAACATAGAGCTATTTAGAATGACTTTAATACGAAAACCGTAATTGTTTGTAAGTATTATAGAATAATATTGAAATAGCAAGTAATGCTTGTATGTCAATGACAGATTTAAATGCTTACCTAGTATTGACGTTATCAGATGCATCTAAAACTACGTCAATATCTTTCAATAAAAAAACTGCATTTTCTGCTGTTAAAAATTCTTGAATGGCCTCTACTTGAACCTGTAATTAAAATGATATAAAGATTAATTAATAGTAATACCGAGGGGTTTCGAGCTAAACACTCTTGTTGTGCAGAGACTGCCTTGTTAGATCTATTTTTACTTATGGTATGACTTATTTGTCTGTCTTAAATTGATACATTTATATTTTGAACCTTTGCAAATTTGTTAAAGATATTAAATCTTTGTCAATTATCCGTAATAGACCTAATTTTTCAAATCTTTTAATTTTTATCAATTTAATTATTATTTATTAAATAATTGATTTGAGGCGTGAGTACAAACACAATATCACAAAAAAATAGTTGAATTATTGTTAGCAAATGTTTACCGATTCCAGCTCCAGAAAGGTATAAACTTGCAGGACAGCCAAGTCCTCCCGCTCCAATTATTGCTACAGAAGAGTTTTTTAACAGTTTTTGCCCAGTAGTTCCAATTTGAGGTAATACAAGTTGCCTTCCGTAAAGTTTTACTTCGAAATCAGTAAAACCTTCAGCGTTATTAAAAAATAAAGACATTTTTGATTTTATAAAAAGTGTTCCTAATATAATTAAATTTGTTATATATATTGCATCTATAGATTTTATTAGAAGGATTTATCATGAAATATGTGTTATCCACGGTTGACCATTTTGTTTCCCCAACCTTTGGGGTTTTCGTCAGCCCAATCATCCCAATTGCGCTGTTTATATTCCTAAATACTTCTTAAGTAATTGTTGTTTTACTTTAGTTTCACTTTCGGATGTTGTTGAAGAACTTTCATCATCCGAATTTTTTTTGGATTTAAAAGGAGTTGCTTTTAAAGTGTTTCTAATGATTGGTATATAATCAAATATATATTATTTGTGTTCATGTATTATTCATATAAGTCTATATATATAAAATATAATTTTTGTCATTTATTCTGTGGTTGTATTATATACTCAATTAATTTATATATTAAAAATTATATATGCATAAATTATTTTTAAGCATTTATTACAAAAGATATTAAAGGAGTAGACAGTGATATACGTAAACGTAATTTATAAATTAAATTCTTGTTTATTTGTACACATGAAGGTATTCTAATTTATATACTCAGTAATCATTAACTAAGCATATCATCAATTTATCTTTTTTATTTATTATACATTAATTGTTGATATTACACTTCAATTTCCATTTCCCATTTAGCAACTTCAGCCAGTGAGACACTGGAGGGCTCTGACATACATTGAATTACTCAAATCAATACCATGGTAAGGTTTAAAGATATTTGTTGTATATTTTGTCTGAATTGGTAGTGGTGTGTTTTTGCTACACTCTATTCTATTTAAAGATATTGCAATTGTCATTGAATTTACTTCTTTAATGGTTCTTTCTTTTTTGTATTAGAGAAATTTATTAGTTCAATTTCTCTCAGCGTCATATCCATTCCATCTAGCACTAATAATTTTGATCTAAAATATCCAAAAAACACGCTCAATGGTATATAGATAGTTGTATAATTATAGTTATAGCTTGCTATTATGTCTTTATTCTTATTTAGTATTTTAATGGAGTCACACTTTGTATATAAAAAATTTATAATAATTATAATTATAATTTATAATATGCAAATGATTATATTTACGTCATTATATAATTTTTAATATTATATATATATATATATATGTATAAAATAGAATTGTCTTATTAATTTTAAATTAATTTTTTTGTATATATAGTAAAATTGTTAACTTATTATTGATCGAGTCTAGTATTACCGCTGCATTAGTCTTAAAATTAATGTACGTTCGATTTCTTCGTCTTCGCTAATCTAATTGGTAGCTTTATAATTTTTTGTTATATACACTGATTAAAAAGTTATTATTTTTTAAAGATAGTTTTTGTAGTATAAGGTCAATGGCGTCTTTTGATTCTTGTAATTTGCGACGATTTTCAATCTTAAAATATCTTTTCAAACAACAAATAAAACATATTTCTAGCTAAGTCTAAAGATTTAAATAGTGTAAACTAATTATATATTTAATTATATAATTAAATTTATTCCATTATATAAATAAAAGTATGCATACAATAACAAAATTTTAATATATAATATATATATATATATATATATATATAAAGATACAATTAGTGTATAATAGTTAATATGCAAAGAACCAAGTAATTTTTTGTTGTAAATGTTTCTATTATATTACATTTGATAGATAATACAACTTACCTTATTGCAGCTGGATCGCTAGCTTCGCTCTGTTTCAATTTTTCTTTTTCAGCTTTACTTAGAAATTCTAATCTTTCTAAAGTTGATATGTAACTTTCCCAGTATCTCTAGAGCAAACATAATTTAGTTGTGAACGATTATTTGTACCAAAGAAAGCTCTAAATTTGATTTCCTATTTTCAAGATCCTGTGTTATATTACAGTATAGATCTCCAAGAAAAAAAGGAATCAATAAAAATCTATAAACACATTTCCTTTAATATTAACACTATACGTATAATTTCATTATAATTATTGTTATAATAATTATTATAATAATTATTATAACAATAATTCTGATTATTTTTATTATGAATATAATTATGTTTGTATATATATACTTATAATAAATTAATATTAATAAAAAAGTTAAATTATAATTTTATTAATGTATGTACGCACAGTCTATATTTTACATTAAATCTTTAGAATTAATGTCATCCAGTTCTTCGTTTATTGAAAACAATTTCAGATTATCAACGCATTTTTGTATTTCTAATAGCGTGTTAATTAATGTTATCAAATCCATTTTTCCTGTA
This sequence comes from Ophryocystis elektroscirrha, assembly GCA_030141585.1. Taxonomy (NCBI): domain Eukaryota; phylum Apicomplexa; class Conoidasida; order Neogregarinorida; family Ophryocystidae; genus Ophryocystis; species Ophryocystis elektroscirrha. Next base: position 43,511 of record JAQIFP010000041.1, read on the forward strand.
TATAATATAAAGGTATTGAATATTACTTGTTGGACCAAAATACTTTGCGTCATATTCTCCATAATTTATTAAATAATTTTGAAAACAAGTGTACATGTTTGGCCTCAAAGACTCTTCATTTACAGTAATATTTGGTGCCAAGTCCATTATTTAGGTCCACAGTACAAATGCTATGTACCTCCTACATATATTTGGTTAGTTCTTTTTATCATTATTTTAACGCATCTAAACTAGAATAAAAATACAATTAGTCTATAGAACATATGTAACTTAAAAGGAATGTAGATATATATGTGATTGTATATATATACTGAACGGATCTTTGTATAATTTTTGTATACATAACTATGAAGCGCATGTAAATCTTCATTCCAAAGCATAAGATTTTCCTTGTGTATATCTCAAGCATTCAACTTTACAATAAAATATTCACAAATATTATATATATATATGCCTAGAATAAATTCATTATTAGTAGACCATTTTATATAATAAAGAGATCTTAAATACACAATTTATGTATCTGTGAGTCAAGGAAATTGTTGTATGTAGTTCAGGTGTGATAATAGCATGTTTATGGGTTGTTAGTAAGAAAGTATTTTTTTCATGCGTTCAGCTTGTTCAACCTTAGTGTCTAATGACTCCAAAATATTTTGAAATTTGTATTTGTAATCTTTTAAAGTTTTTAAAGTTTCTATTTGCATTTCCCAAAGATCTTCTGCATCTTTGTCTTCAAGTTTTGTTGTTATTAATTCTGTGCAAAGCTGATAAAGAATTATTATTGCAGCTAATGATTACTGTTTTCAAAAACAAATCCATTTTATTTTCATCGACTTCTTCTTTCTTTATAAATCGAATAACTCTAAGTTCTGCTATGCTTGTTTTAAGAAACTGAAAGCAACCCTTTGCTCATATATATTATTCTTACAATGTGTGCTAAGAATTTGGCAAATACTTTAATTTGGTATTCTTGTAAACAATTCAGCATAGCCAGCTGAGATATTAATGTTTCTTTTATATAATTTTTATACAGGGTTCCTAAGTTGCTCCTCATTCTATCATCAAATATATGTAAAGTAACTATATATACATAAAAAGACGTAATTTACTTAATCTGTATATTTTTATATGTACACATGTATTACTTGTAAAACACTATTTGTATTATAAATTCACACATGATACTAAATATTGATATATATATATATATTTTTCATTATATATATATATTAACTAATATATATATATATGTATATATTAATTAATATACAAATATTAATATATATGTCAACATTAATATATATGTAATATAACATATGTATGCATATATATATATAAATTAGTTTTTATTATTTAGTTCATATTATTATTATTATTAGTAATTCTTTTGTATAAAGCCATTATTTAGACTTACGTAGCAAGGTCGTTGAGAATATGGGGATAATAAGAGTTAAATTGGATTTCTTTTAAGGCTAGATACACTATAACAGCAATAACAGTAGGAATCTGAAGTAATTGTATGTTTAGAGCAGAAATTACCTTCTTTTTGGAATTCGCTAATTTTAGTAACTTTTGTACTGAGTCTTTTGTGTTTTTTGCCGTTACTAAAGCCACGTACACTTGCTTTTGTATGGGTGTATGTAACCGTAATTTGGCTGCTTGTTTCATATGGTCTGTTTCGGTAACAATGTTTTGTGGTAAGTTTTTTTTTAAGGCATCTGTTGGGGATTTTAAATTAGATTTTAATTGCAGATTTGTCCAAGATTCTTCATTAACTAAAACATGATTTCCAAATTGAGATAACCAAGACCTGAATTAATTTAATGTTTATTGTATACATATGCAAAAGTCCCAAAAATTATGCTGTATGGGATTTTTTTTAATATAAAGGAAAAACTTAAATACTGCATACAAGTTTATATAAACTATTAGTATATAAACAATTTGATATAATTGAAGCATCATAGCTAATTAATATTTTTGCATATATATATATATATATATATATATATATATACATATATATATATTACGCAATATGTAAAACCCAGGCTAAATTCGTAATATTATTAGTATTAAAACATGATCTAATTTTCAAATTATACCTTATATAATCTAAGTGAAACACATTAGTGTTCGTTCCGGGTTTTTTTATGTCCTGTAGTTCCATATATAGAAATTTGCAACGTCCTTCTAACTCTATAACGCTTTATTATATAGAACTCAAATTTATTACTCTCTTTATAGGGTTCGATATATGCATTTATTTTTTCAATTATATTGTTTAGAATTTCTTTACTATCCTGGCGTAATTTATGGTCTGTACAATAAATAGCTACATCACTATTTACTTGTGTATCTAAGACACGTTAAAGATAAGTCTAGTTTAGTTTCAGAATCAATGTTAGCCTTGCTGAGCAAATTTTCTATAAATGAACAAACAAGGTCACATGTTGTAGCGGAAAAATCGAACAATAGAGAAAACGACATCACTGCAAGCCTAAACAAAGAATACGGTTAATAACATTGGATAAACCATTTAATTATCTAATTTAATTAAATTAACAATTTTTTTTTTTATTGGAAATTTATAGCTCGAATCAAACAAAAATATCACCTTAATAGAAATCTGGTGTCTAATTGGTTCTCTTGTTTATGGAACACACTGAGATTTTTTTCTATAAACTGTATTAAAGTCACTGTATAAATCAAACAAATCTAAAAATTAATCGAAATGTTAGTAGGAAAGTACTTTCGAAAAGTTTTTTCGGGATATAGCAATAATGAATGCTGTTTGTGAAGCTATAAGAGATAAAGTTGAAGTTAAATTATTAATGGAAGATTTAATAATCTGATTGGCAAGTTCCTGGCACATTTCTTGAGCTTCAAGGTCATTTAATCGCAGTAACTTTTGTATAACATCAGTTTCCATTTGCTTCATAATATAATTTAAATTTCCTTCTGATATACGGTTTACATGGCGAATTATAATTTTCTTTAATTCTTCGTTATCACTCTTTATTTTGCGTTTTTTAAGAGGCTTTTGCTTGTCTTCTTCCGTTATTTCACGCTTTTTAATCTTATTAAGTTTTTCCGTTGCTTTTTTCTCTCTATTAAGTTCTGAAGAAGCTTCATTATCCTGAACTATAGTTTTATTGGGTTTCCCACGACTAAGACAATTATTTGAAACGTCAGAATCATTTGCTGCATATAAAGAATCTTTTTTATCGGAAGTTGTTTTATTTTCATCGGAATTTGTTTTATTTTCATCGGAATTTGTTTCATTTTCATCGGAAGTTGAATCTTTTTTTCCATCGGAAATTGAACCTTCTTGTTCGGTTGATTTGCCACGACACTCATCTAAAAAATTCAAGAAATCTTCCTCCAAGCCGTCCAAATCGACAAATTCCTTGTTCAATTTCTTGCGTCCAGACTTGGTATGCAGGTTTAACTTTTTACTTAAATATTTAATTAATTTATCATCTTTTGATATTTTTTGTGTATTTTTCATGTTTTACAGGTTCAAGTTATGAGTTCGCAATTGGTTGATGTAGTCAGTGATTATGCAGAAAAGTTGATACTAACAAATGCGTCTACCATTAAGCGGTTATCCTATGACACAATAATATTGAAAGATGCTTGTGAAACAGTACAAAATACGCTATCTCCCGAATTTAATAAAATTTTAGACTCAGATCAAAGACCTTTGAATACATTAGTAACGGATTTCGTTACTGACGCTACGCAAGCTGTGACTTTCTTGCATAAAGCGTTTCAATCAAGCCCTAAAAATATTATAACGGGATCCCATTTGGATGTAGATCGGTTGATGCTAGAAAACCTTACTTTAATGGATTCAGTATATTCAACTTGTAAATCCAAGAAAATCCTCTAATTCTATATTTCTTTTTGTATTAATACCAGCTAAACCTTTAACTTATTTATTTTCCATACAATTTCAAATACTTTTCATAAAAAATATCTTTATACTCTCAAGTATACACGTAATAAATCATAACGTTTAAATTTTATATAACTACATCAATATTAGCAGACAAATACTAGTAATATTAATAATAATATTATAAATAATATTAATAATAATAATAATAATATTAATAATAATATTATAAATAATAATAATAATAATAATAATAATAATAATAATAATAATAATAATAATAATAATAATAATAATAATAATAATAATAATAATAATAATAATAATAATAATAATAATAATAATAATAATAATAATA
>JAQIFP010000042.1:0-47347 GCA_030141585.1 Ophryocystis elektroscirrha
CTTTTTCGGAAGGTTGTACAGCTTCTTTTTCGGAAGGTTGTACAGCTTCTTTTTCGGAAGGTTGTACAGCTTCTTTTTCGGAAGGTTGTACAGCTTCTTTTTCGGAAGGTTGTACAGCTTCTTTTTCGGAAGGTTGTACAGCTTCTTTTTCAGATTGTTGTATAGCTTTTTTTTCGGAAGTTTGGATCCCTTTTTTTTTTGGAGACTTTAAACTTTCTATTTTCATAGTAGCCATTTCAGAAGGCTGCTTGGACTGAGAATTGGAAGTTTTTTCAGCATTTGGCTCTAAAACTGGAAGTTTATTGCTCTGTTTAAATAATAATTTTTGGTCTTCTAATAATTTTGATTTGACAAGCTCTTTGGTTTCAATTTTATTAAATTCATTATCTTTAAGAGTTTTAGAGAACTTTTTTAGCTCTAAATCTGAATTTTTAATTTTTTTCGGTTTAGGAAAAAGAGGCGATTTAGCTAATTTCTCCTCAAATAACTCGAAACTTTTAAGCGTTTCCTTTTTTATATGTTCATACTCTTTTAGCTTATCGGCTTTATTTTTTAGATTCTTTTTTGATATTTCAGCTTCTGGCTTCAACGGCTCATCAATTGGTAGCTCAACGGCTTTAGTATTAAGTTTTTTGGCTCGATTTTCGATTGATCGACTACTTGGTGATTCAATCTCATTATTTTTGGTAATATGTTCTTCCTTCGTTTTACTTGAAGGTTTATTCCGTTGATTCCATGATTCAAAGGAAGCAGAAATTTTTTTGGAATAAGGAATTTGATTATTACTTTTTAAACTTGAATCATTTTTGATGCCATCCTCAATTAAATTCGATTTATCAATTAAATCTTCTTTTGAGGACAATTTAGGCTCTAATAATTTATTTTTAGGCACATATTTTAATTTGCTAGGGGATTGTTCTTTGGCGTGGGTTTTTTCTATAATTTGTGGCATATTGTCTACATCTTTTTGTACAATATCTCTTTCTATATTAAACTCAATATTTTTCTCTAAAAAAAAATTGAATTTGAAGTAAAGAATACTTACTATTGACTTTTTTCGAGTTAATAGGCGACTCTAATGGTATAATACCGTTTTTTGGATCTTTGTACACAAAGGGTTCAGAATTAAAAACAGAGTCGACTTTTAGAGGAATATTGGGGCTTTTATTTATTGGCAGCTTTTTATTTTCTACAGTACGTTGTTTTTTGGGGGAGTCTGTATGCAAAGATGGAGAAGAATCTAGCATGGAGGAATTATTATCAGCTGATATAAAAGCGTCAGATGATGGGTTTGATGAAATATTAGGAGACCTAGACATTAATTCCAAAGGAACTTTTTTTTTTGAAATATTATTATTCTTCAATGACTCAGAATTTATTGGTGATGGAAATGGTAAATTATTAAATGTTGAATTATTTGATTGAAATGAATTCTTTGTTTTAATTGGTACCATTTCTAACACATTACAACTAGTAACGTTTTTATAAATAAAACTTTCGTTAATATATTTTTTATACTATCAATTTTTTTTTTATATACACACAAGTGTACCAAATATATATACATGGGGATAAATAAATTGGTTCTGTGTATACTAGAGATATATTGTATTTAAAATAATTATATGTGTATACAGAATAACACATTATCAACATTTTGACATTTTCATCTTAATGGTTTTACCGTGTATTAATATATATTTCAATTATTTTGATTTATTCAATCAAGATTTTTGTTTTTTTTTTTTTTTTTTTTTTTTTTCTTCTCAAGTATTCAAGAAATATATAGTAATAATAAATGAAAGAGTTTTTTTTTTATATAACTTTATCAATTTGTTGTTATAATTTTGGTTACATATATACATTTTCTGTCAATAGAAAAAAAACATGTAAGTAACACATAAAGAATATGAGCTGGTTTGAAAAAAGTGGACGTGGTACGAAAAAATATTTTTGCAGACGTACAGAATCCTCTGCTTTAAGAATGCATGCTTCTTGATGATATAAAACATATATGATATTTATTGCATCGATATTTAACCTAAGAAATTAAAAAACTGTTGATAAAAAAAAAAGGAAGCATACATACCATTTTTTTTTTTAGGTATATAAAGCTGGATCTACATCTTGTGGTATAGGCTTTATTTCAGTTCCTAATTCACGCTCTATGCGGAATAAGTTCGAGCTATCTTCATAAGTAATTAGATTTACAGCTAATCCTAAATGGCCAAAGCGGCCAGAGCGTCCTATACGATGTAAATATGTTTCAGCATTTTTCGGGAAATCAAAGTTGATAACGACATTAACTGTTTGTATATCAATTCCACGCGTAAATAAATCAGAGCTAACTAAACAACGACAAGCTTGGTTACGGAAATCATGAAAAACGCGATTTCTATGTTGCTGAATCATTCGAGCGTGAATAAAAAAACATGAAAATCCTAATTCGCATATTTTTTGAGCTAATAATTCGACACGCGTAACAGAATTACAAAATATGATGGCTTGATTTATTTGTAATTTACGGAATAGTGTATATAGGCAATGAAGTTTTTGTCTTTCTTCAACAAATGCATAATATTGGGTTACACCTTTAAGTGTTAATTCTTCCATTAAATTAATCTCATAGGCATCCGGAATATATTTATCTTTGAAATTTTTAACACTTACAGGGAAAGTTGCACTGAAAAATAATATTTGTCTTTGTTGTGGTAAGAATCCAATTAATTGCTCGACAATTGGTTGAAATTCGGGAGACAATAGTTTATCTGCTTCGTCCATAACAATAAATGTACATTCCGTTAAATCTGCTACACCTTTGGTAGCTAAATCCAAGACTCGACCAGGCGTTGCTACTAATACATGGACTGGATTATAGAGACGCATAATATCGTCCCTCAAAGAAGTTCCTCCGGTAGATACCATACATTGTATATTCATATGTTTTCCTAGCTCCTTTACGACAGAACTTGTTTGTAAAGCCAATTCCCTTGTAGGCACTAATATAAGGCCTTGTATTTTACGTTTAGTCTGCGTACAGCATTTCTCTAGTAAGGGAATGACAAATGCTGCAGTTTTCCCGGTACCATTTTTGGCACGTGCTATAATATTTCGACCAGCTAAAGCACGAGGTATAGATTCTTCCTGTATGGGCGATGGACGCTCAAAGCCTTTTTCAAAAATCCCCATTAATAATTCACGCTTTAAAAAATAATCTTCAAACTCGTTTCCTTTCGTGTTTAAAACATCCTCTGTTTTGTAACGTTTATCCCGTTGAGCAGCTAAAACTTTTTCCTTCCAAACGTCGTCAAATTCAACGTATCCAATTTGTGGTTGACCTCCGCCTCCACCGCCGCCTCTTTGGTATGAATTGTAATTATTTGTATTGTGCTGCTGCTGTGGTTGTTGCTGCTGCTGCTGCTGCTGCGATGTGGTTGTGGTGGTCGTGGTCTTGGTCGTCGCAGTAGCTGTTTGTTGACCTGAAGCTGTATTATTATCGACACCTTTAGTCGTCTCCAATGTTGCTGCCGCAGTAGTTGCACCTATGTTTACGGAAGATGAAGGATTTCCTCCAGCAGCACTTGTTATACTTGTCATACTTGGATTCACAACAGAAGTAACCATACTTTATAGAAATATATTTACGATATATTCTAGTTTAATTTCACGATTTTTTCGTAACTTTTGTAAATAAGAAAGAATCTCCCGTACTAATGGAACACAAAGAGAAGATGAAAAAAAAATTATTAACAATAGAATAAAAAAGGCAAATACAATATAGGCAAATTAAACCAATAAACCTTACTTCAGAATTACTTATATATTTTGATATTATTAAGTTTTCACTTTATTTTGAGACTATAGATATAAAAGGTTAACCTGATAAGTAAATAACAAACATTCATAAAAAATTTTCATGTATATACAATTTTTATATTTAATTACTCATTATTACACAAACATTTTAACATATTCACATAATCAAATAATAAAGTGATGTGTTTATTTCAATTATTACAAGAGATATCAAATTACTCTATAATCAATTATATTATCATTACATGACAATCATTTACTTTAAGATAAAAAAAAAAAAATATTTTTTATTTTTTTTTTATATTTATAATATTAGTCAAAAATAAATAACCAGTTTTCTTTTACATAAATATTTATACAAATAACTTTATCTTGAAATTTTTATTCTAAGTAAGTTTCTAAACGTAATCAACATCAAAATTAAGAGACACATGTGCATTATAAATAATGTGTTTCTGTAAAATCATTCAACACTGTGTTAAATTTATGTATTAACATCAATGTCTGTATATAGTAGAAAAAATTATTTTTTTGCATGATTTGATTTTGGGCGCGCGTCATTATTTTTGTAAAATGTGCGGTTAGACAAATGCCATGGTTTTTTGTACTCTTCATTTTGATTGTACATATTCTTATCTACAAAAAAAATACAGATTACAAATTTTTCTTCTAATTGTAATAATGAAAAAAATCAAATAATACACCACATAGACTCAAATCAAATCAGATATGGTAACTATATATATAAATATTGTATATATATATATTCTTATATACAAAATATGTAAATATATATATATATATATATATATATAAATTATTTATGAAATATTAAGCTGTGAAACTATAAATGCACAATATAGTTAAGCTTCAATTATACAAATTATGAGATAGTTTAATATATTATTAAAGGTTAGTATAACTTTGGATACTTACACTCTACTTTGAAGTGTGGTTGTTGAGATTTTTGATTACTCGAATTGTTTGTTTTGGACGGATTCCGAGGAGTAATATCAGTTTTAGGGATTTTGTCGGTATTAGGAGGCCTTCTATATAGGGTACCACGTATTTTTTTGTTAACGCGTCTTTTTTGAGTGCAAGCTTGTAAGTAGGATTGATTGTTGTAGTTACTACTATTAGAAGACGTCTTCAAGATTTTATTGTGAGTTAAAACATCGTTGTTTGTTAACACATAGTCCTTTTTAGTTTCTTGTATAGAATCATTTATTCTATTAGCATTTGAAGTGCTTCCTAATATTGCTGCAAAGTTACTATTTTTTATGCTATCTTCAATAAGAAGTCCAGCGTCAGAGTTACCTACATGTAAACAAAATCAAGCATGCAGAATTATATAACATTGATATTTTATTACTTTTTTTCTTAATAATTTATATGAAGCCGTTTTAATAAAAATAATTCATGTAGACGAATTACAAAATCATTAAAAAAACATGTACATGATACTACTTATTCATTATACTATGTCTAAATTAAAAACTTTAGATGTATGCATATAAATATATATATACATATATATATTTATAAGTAGATAGATATATTTATAAGTAGATATATATATTTATAAGTACATATATATATTTAATTAATAGTTAAGCTAATTATATTGAAGAAAAATCGTATATACCTGAAGGTTTTTCATAGTTGATAAAAGAAGTGTAGGATTGTTTATTTGCCTCTTGATACTTGATATTAGGCTTAGTATTTGGGGAGTTTTCTGTATTTTTGGCTCCAGAGTCTGAAAAATTGTTGTTACCATTAGAAACACGAATGTTTTCAGGTGGCTTTATAGGACTTGAATTTATTTTCTTAGTGAGAACTTCTGCTATTTCTCTTTTAGGAGATAAATCAGAATTAACTTCCTCTCTATCTTCTTCTTGATTATAGTAGGGAATATACTGCCCAATGAGAAACCCAGTTCTTTCCAATAAATCTTTCGGGTAATCCAAATATATTTTGTTATTGTCAAAATAATTATTCGCATTAGTGTTGTTATAAGTTGTAGTTGTTGTTGTATAATGGTTAATACGATCAGGGTCATAAGATGAACCAAAATGAGGTTGACGATAGTTCAAGCTATTTAGATCTAATAGCTTAGAGCGATCTACGTTAAGTGAAGCAAATTTGAACTCATGCACATCTTCGTCATATTCATTTCCTTCTAAAAAAAATAAATATGAACTTAAAAAATTACATATATAAAAAATAATGCAAATAAATTTTTATATTTTTATGATACTAATTCAAGTTTATTAAAAATTATGTAAACCTCATTTTAAATATACGTAAATTTATATATGTATTTTTTTATATATATAGAGGGAGACAAAGAAATTACCAATTTTTAAGAGAAAAACAAAATGTCTAAGAAAAGAAATATTTAAATATTGGATATATCTATATGCGTAATTGTAACGAAAATACACAATAATTTAAATTAATAATGTGTTAAATTTGATAAAATGTAAATTATATAAAGTTACTGCCATATATTTATATTATATATATATATATATATATGTATGTACACTAATATCGATGCTTATGTAAACAAATTATTTATTTGCCGATTCATACCGTTTGATATGTGAAAAATTGGTCCATCAGTAGAAGTAGTAGGAGAGTTTTGAGGTTGCGAAGGATTATTTTGAGTCGGTTTTTGTTTCATAAGCTCATAGTTTCTATTAGGGAAATTCGGATACATAACTTGGTCTGTAGGAATAGACTGTTGATACATTGCATCAGAGCGATAGTGCCCAATAGCATTTCCAGCAAAACGTCCTTTTGACGAAAGATGACGTATAGGTGCGGGAAATATCGTTTCAGATTTATTAATTGCGGTCTACAGAAACACAAATTACACAAACGTTAACAGTATATATTCCAACATATTGTAAATTAATATCTACCATAAACTGCAAATTAAGTTTATAAGTTATGACTTTCTATATTTTAATAATATATATAGACACATTTATTTTAAAAATATAATATATATGTTAATATATATATATATATATACATAATAGTAATTACATATAAAAATATAATATATGTATATATACATGATAGTAATAATATATACATATAAAAATATTTACATATAAAAATATAATATATAAATATATATATATATACATATATATAAATATATATTTGTATGTATATATTTGTATGTATATATTTGTATATATATATATATATATATATATATTTGTATACACATGTTTTAACGAAAAGAACTAATTCCCAAGTTTATATTTAGTTTACATATCAAACGCGTAATTTAATTTATTGTTTACCTGATTCAAAAAAGATGAATTCATTTGATACTGTCGAATAGCAGGTAACTTGGATTTAAATGTGTTTGTGTAACAGTTTTTAAAATCATCATATTTAAGGTTATTTTGATTACGCAAATCTTGAAAGGAATTTTCTTGTTTTTCAAGCACAAAATGGCATATGCAAGAAGATTTTGATGATTTTTTAGGAGGTATGCTAATATCAGGCGTTTTATAACTACTTAGACTGACGGGAAATGTTGATGATTCATTATTTGAAACAGGTATGGTTTCGTTTTGAATACAAAATTTAGGTTTATTTGTGAGATCGTAATATTGATCAATTTTGCATAATGGCGATATAAGGTCAAGATTATATTTCAAATTCATTTCATCACTTTCTAACCAATCTAATTGGAAAAGATGCTCTTTATTTTCTTTATCGTTCACTAATACATTACGTCTACACATGTAATCATCAATGGAATACTTTTTTTTTTGAGACCAGGAAGAAAGTCTCCTTTGATCACTCGAAAGAGTTTTATTCGTTTGTATACCATTTTCTATTACACTTTCTACATTAAATAAATTGGTTTCATCTGTCTTTTCAGTAGTTATGTCAGATAAAATATTGTGGTCGCCTATAACGCCTATTGGACGTGTATTTTCTTCGAAATTGTATTTAGGTTTCTCGTCTTCATTGACATTTGCTGTTAACTCTATGTCTCTAACCTGAGATCTAAGAGGGGATAATGGCTGATAATGCATAGGCTGAAAAGGGGCGAAATCCGATAATGTGGGATTTAAAGATGGTACCGAAGAATTTGGCGTAAATTTACTACTTTCAATTCGATTCATTGCTGCAATTCCTTCTAAAATAATCCGTTTAGTATAATTATTTCTAAATCTATATTTATATAAAACATAATTTACAGTATTTTGCTAATACTGTAATGTAATCAAATACTTCTGATTACAATCCACAACAAAATATATATAGAACATACATATAAACATATATATATATATATATTATGTGTATATAATACGTATATCATGATATGCATAAACTCATCTATAAATAATCTTCTAAGGAAAAAGTAAATTATATTTAGTCAACAACCAATATATAGATATTTTACCATATATATATATATATATGTATATACATATAGATTAATTATTAAAATAAATAAAAATATTTATATATTAATGAGTTGATTATATATGTAGTATTTAGTCATGAAGATTCGTAAACTTATTATAAATATAATTTGGAAACTCACTCTTTTTCTTCAAGTCTGCAGATTGGGCAGGAATAGATTCATCTATATTTGGAAATTCATTGGGTGTATGAAAAGTTTTAGTATCTAAATCGCTTGCTGATTGCTGCTCTCGCGATGTCCACACACTTTGTATGGGAGTTTGAACGACACTTGATGATTTTTGGTATTGCTGATTTGGTAGCTCTGTCATAAAGCACATAGATAAGAATATTCTTTATTATATAATACCCAACTATTTATTTCAGCCACACAAACATACATGACAAAATATGTTTATATATATATATATATATATATATATATATATATATAATAGTTTTAAATAATAATAATAATAATGTTTAAATAATAATAGATATACAGTATATTTAGGTAGTAAGCCATTTTGATAGTATAAATAAAGTTTAGATTATATTAACCAAGGACTGTGAAAAGTAAACATGCACATATATTCTTAGATATATTTAAGTATTATTTACAATATTTCACTTAGCATATTGATATAAATGGGATTTAATACCAAGAAAACGCCGTTTATACTTGTAAATATGCGCCTTCGTGTATATAATATATATATATATATATATATTAATATAGTAATTCTATATGTTTAACAAAAAATACCTAAATCAAGACGTTCTGTTGATTTAGTAACATCCTGCTTATTATCGTATGATGATATGGACTGATTAAGCAAATTTTGGAATGGTGAATCTACGTGTTCAGATTTGGTAGTTTGAGTCTCTAGTTTTAATACATCAGTAGTCCATTTTTTATTTCGTACATTGGAGTTCAATAAAGTTTGTGTCGTTGATGAAACAGTTGAAAATGGACCAGAAACAATAAATACGGGTTTTGGAGGAGTTAAACGGATTGACTCAGAACTGGTTAAATTTGATTGACGTGTATTTGCATGGCGATTACCATACCTTCTACTAATTGATGAACTTCCAACATTGTTATACATTAATATTTACCTATAAATTTCTTGTTATTTTGGTTATAACAGTTACTTTTAAATTCAATAAATAATAAACACTTTTTTTTTTTTTTTAACTATAAGTTTAGAGCACTATACAGTAATATTTACATAAATATATTTTCACAAAAAATATCTATACATATACATAAATTTAGTTATTTTTGAATCCAATATTTTAAAATATTAAAAAGAAAATATATCTTACAATAAACATTAAATTAAATCTTATTCGTTATTTAATTTTATGGTTTATTCACCCTGATGTACTTGAGACTAAATACAAACCAGATAAGAGAACCTTTCTAACCGGAACAATGCTTATTCAAATATATAATCAACTAAGTATTTACTAATCTATGTAAATGTAGATAAACTATTAATTGAAGCAAACATTTCTTTAAAAAAAAAATTATTTTTATATATTTTATTGAAAAAAAGTTGAGATGTTCATTTATAAATAATTTATTTGATTTTGTACCGAATAATAGAAAAAGATTATTATTAACTTTAATAACAGACTTTTGGTAAAATATATTGTAAAATGTTTTCACTAATTTAATTTCAAGAAGTGAATATTAAGTACGTAGTGTATTTGTTTATCTATCGTATTCATACTTAGATACACTTAAATAAAACGTCTATAGTTCTATTAAACTAAAAAAATCACAGAGTATATAGCAAATGTGAGTATTTTGTACTTGCTTCCATCTGATATCATATGTAAGCGTTTTTTACAATCTATTTCCTTTTTTTGTCTAATAGTAATTATTTGAGAATATTAACTTATTAAGGAAAATCTGGCAGAAAGCATTCGCATGCAGTATTATGCGTAGATGATTGAAGATAATTCAAATTATTATGATATCTCAAATATAAACTATCCAACAACAAGTGCGTCCGATGGATACGAAAACGATTATACGGAAAGTCTATATACACCACACAGTTTAGCTGGGGGTTTACACCATCCAATATTTAATGGCTTATCTGTTATTATAGATAATGTATCATATAAAGATTTTAAGGCGAATAAAATTTGCATACAGAATATATCGTTTATAGCACGATCTGGTTGTATAACGGGTATTGTAGGATCTGTTAAATCAGGAAAAACTGTATTATTGAAATGCATAGCGGGATTGTACCCTTGTGTCAAACAAAATATTACCGGGAGTGTATACTGTGTATGCTTAAATGCAGATCCTCATATACCGCAAAGATTAATATATGTATCATCTAATGCAAAGTTCTGCAATTACTTGACAATATTAGAGTACTTAATATACGTCGTACGTTTCATCCGTACAGAGCTAGATGAAACTGATCGTAATTCATTAATTTGTCGTATTTTGAAAGACGTGGATCTATGGCTTTACCGCAACGAATACATTAATAGTAAAAATCTAATAAAATCTATTGATCATAGTTCTAAACGATTAGCTCTTGCTATTGCTGTTATTCAAAAAGCTAAAGTGATTGTTTTTGATAAAATTGTATCAAATTACGATTCTAGTTCTTTTCCCTTAATTTTACTCCTGAAAAAAATAGCCACAAAATATCAATGTTGTATTATTTGTTCACAAAGCCGCTTACATCATAAAGTAATATATTTTATTAAACAAATTAAATATTTTGATAAAATATTGTAAGTTTTATGCTGTGAAAATACACCCGCTTTATTTTACTTTTTTGTTTGTATATTTTTGTTAATATTTCGAAAATTCGAAATAATTGATCAAATTCAATTTAATATATATTAAATTAGTTTTTATTAAGTCTTAAATAATATAAAAAATATACATATACTATATATATATATATATATATATATATATAGTTAGGCATATTTTTAAGATTAATCATACTTTATAATCGAGCTTTCTAAAATAATTATTATACAATATAAATATGGATATAAAAACAACAACTCTAATTTATAGAGTAGTTTTAGTTAATTGCGCTTTCTGAATAATAAAGAAATTTACTCAATTGTTATTAAGTTCATTTTATTACTACATTTCATCGAGCTATATTGGATTAAATTTCATTCAATTATTAATTTATTACATGTCATCGGTATGTTTGCTTATATATTAAATTTGAGGTCTACTATAGGGGTTTTATTATCAAGTTTTAATTAAGCTTTTTTAACACCGGAATATTACTAAATCTGTATATAACACTAAATTGTATAGTATGATAAAACTATTACTATTATATAATCGCTAGACACTATATTTATTAGTATATGCATCAATAAATGTATATTTTAGTTTAGTACTATTAGTATGTAATTTATTATTTCTTTTTTCCGTAAAATTACTTTCCCTGCAGACTTTAGATTTATATGACCAAATTGTTGTCTTGGATAATGGCACCATGGTTTATGCGGGGCAGCCTTCATTAATAGTGCCATATTTTGAAGAAGTTAGTCCGTATCGATGCCCGGTTACATGGACAGCCATGGAATTTGTTATGGACGTTTTGAGTAAATCGAACCAAAAAGGAATAAATAACAAATCTTTCATAGATTTCCCTGAGTCCAGTTCAAAAAGAAAAAATCGAACAGATTCAAAGAAACTGAAGCTACCCGATTGTATAACTTTGAGTGAAATATTTGAGCAAAGTTTAATCTACCAAAATATAAAGTCAAATATTCATGAGCTAAATAGCGCGGGACCAAAGTTAGTAATGAGCCAAGCAACAAGACGACCTTTTAAATTGATAGATTCACTGAAACGATTTAAAGCTGTCATTCATGTAAAAAAAAACCAATTAAATTTATGTTATAGATAATTTTAAAAGATATTTTTAAATAAGACTTTATTTGTGCGCGTACATTTTATTTAATTAGTATGGAAGAATAATTGTGTGCATAAATATTTTTTTATATTCACTAAATAGTTAAATATAAGCAGATGCGGGTGCACAAAAAAAAATAGACTTATAAATATTCCAAATTTGCATATTAAATGGTTATATACGCAATTTATCCTATACATACTATTTATTTTGATTACTTATCTTATAACAAATTTTACAGAGATTATTACTAGTAGCATACAGAAGAGGAGTGATATTGCTATATATCATGTTGTCCCTACTATTTTCTATCATATTATTGATATTATTATCCTGGAAACAAATCCCAAGCTCTTTTGATATAAAAATGTCATTTAGTCGCCTGCAATCTATTTTCGCTTCAATAATACCTCGTGACATTAAGTTTGATGAAAATAAATTGTTGGGAATTTTACGTGTAATAGATTTGGGACCTAAAGGAGACGGTGTATATTTTGCTGAGTCAGCTTTATTTAATCGCAACTTCTGGGATTTGCTAGATAATTTTCAAAAAAGAATACGATTTGCATTTTTGATTCCTTATCAAGGCTATAATTTCAACTTATGGAACAATTTATTGGAGGAAACTAGTGACCATAGTTCAGTTATAGAAAATAATAATTTACCTGGAGTTCTAAAATCTTTGGACATTTCGTTTCTATGGAAATTAATTCGTATAATTATGCAATACGTCGACATTATTTACTACTTTCTGTTTTCTTTCAACGTAAAACCTCTAAAAAAATGCTTCAAAGAAAACGAATTATGTGATATTCTCAAATGTTTAAAAAAACAAGATGATTATCTTGTCAAATCTGTTGGAACATTATTTGACTCGTACAATAGTCACAATTTTAACAATTTCAATGAGTATTGTAGAGTAAAAAATTATAGTCGAGGAAATTTAAATATGTCTGAAACCGACATTTCTAGTTTAAGCTCATTTTTACAGTATACAACCGATTCTTTGACAGATTCATCACCGGCAGAAAGTCGTCAATTGAATAATCGCGATTTGTTAATTAATCCTTTTAAAATTAGTAAACTTCAAAATCAAAATGATAAAAATATAAATATTTCAAATATTAGTGATGTTTGTAAGCCGCTTGATGAAAATTGTAAAAAAAATATTTCAAAATCTCAGAATTTTATAGATAATGACTTTAATCCAATGATTGACCCATTATTGAAAAAAATAAAAAATTTAACTGGGGTTGAAGAAACTGATAGTCTTAGAATGGAAAGATCATCTAGTGATACAAATGACTCGAGTTCTTACTTTGAAAAAAGGAAAAAAGAGCTAGAATTAATCTTATTGTTAAAAAGTTTTCTTAAAGAAAAGTGGGCAACAAATTTATTTGAACGAGTAATGAGTAACAATATAACCAATATTTTGAATTCTATATCTCAAATAGCGTACGATACACATAAATCAGATAATTTTGTATATGCGGTTTCTAGTTACTTTCTACAGCCATACGCTTATTTTGTTAAGTTTTCTAAATCTTTTTTGGAATACATTAATTTGGTTAGACATATACAAGTACTTATACAATTTACGGTTATTCTTTTGGGATTGTTTCTATACATCTTTTTGTTGGAAGCTGTGCATATGCGCAGTTATAGCAAATATGAAGTACATATGCACTTTTATCCTTTAATTGTACACTATACCGCATCTTTTATTATAGATACAGTATTACTAGTAGTTCCAGCTACAATAATTGCTTTAACTTCTTATTTTTCGTGTGGTCTATACTTTTTAAAGTCTCATTCATTTTATGTGTTTTTATCATATTGGCTTGGATGTTATTTAACAATTTTAGCTTCATCTGGGTTTGGGGTTTTACTTGCAAGTATATCCCCCAATAGTTCCATAGCATTTATTTTAGTACCGATTACTTTCGTACCTTTAGCTACAATATCAGGTTTTCCATTACGCACTTTTTTTCCTTTAAACAACCTAATCCAATTAAAAGCAATATCATTTTATCATTGGTCTTATAATTACTTGGGAACAGTAATATTTTATAATGTTCCTCAAAAATCCGCACTGGCAACTACAGTGCAAAGGTTTTTATCAAATGTTAGAGGCATACCATCAACGACATGTATGGCTTTCTTGATTCTTTGCGCTATTGTATATAGGTTACTGGGATATATAATCGAAATGTATTTTTATAGTATTATGTAATCAATATACATACATACATACATAAATACACTTGTTAAATTATTTTTTATGGTATATATAAAATATGCCGTTTTATTTATATTAAGTTTTTAAAAAATGAGATAAAGAAACGGAAGGCGTTAAACTTTCTATATAATGCCACCAAGATTTAGGTATATATAATATATCTCCCGCATTTAAAAGTAAATGATAATGTACATATTTGACATGACTTTTATTTAACCAGTCAATAATTGTATTTTTCATCAAAGAGGAGGTGTTTTTTAAACTCTATTCAAGATTTCAAATTTACTGTTAATTACTTTATCTTCCACTATAGGCAAAGGAGTTTTTGGTTCGAGTAATTGAACATATTTTTTTCCTGATAGCTGGCAGTATACGTTACTTGCTAAATCAAAATGATAATTTGTTATTGTCCCCTTTGGGCCTATCCAAAAGACGCGTACAATGTCGCATTCTTCATCTAATAAGAAATTGCAGTAAGCTTCAACAATGAATGAGTTTTGTTATAATAACGTAAATTGGGAAATACCTATATAATGTATACAGTCAGGAATTGAATAATGAGATTCATACTGAGGGTAATGATCAAGAAAAGGAAATTGAGCTATATAGCCAATACAAGCTAATAATATATATAGTCTCTATATGGTACCTTTATCTTGACCAAAAAAGTTGTTTATGTAATGGTTTATTTGCATGATTTCCTGAGTCCAATTTTCGCTAGTATATGATTCCCCTAATCAATTAGAGATAAATCGAAAAAATTACCAATTTCTACTGGAACATATCTACGATTTCCACACTAAAATAACCAGTTTATTACTCGTAAGTAATAAGTATCACATTTAATAAATAAGAGTTCATTATTATTAATTTAAACTATTTTTTCGTGCAAATAAATGGATTAAAACTTTATCAATTGAGCTAATATATATATTTATATTATATATTGATATTTATTATATAAACTACAATCTTAATTATAAGGGATTGTAAAAATCTGATCTATCAAAGTGTGACATATATTAATTCAATAATTATTATTATTATTATTAATATTAATAATATTAATAGTAATAATAATTATAGAATTAACAATAATAATAATTATTATAGAAATAATAATAATATTGATAATAAATATATATTAAAATAATAATTATAATATTCACAGTAATAATATATTACTTTGAATAGGGCTAAAGGAATATCTTTCCAAAATTGAACACCTTCCCACTGTTTACATGCGTTTCTAAGTAAAGAAGGTTTAGAAAAGTCAATAGAGTTGTCCTATATCATATTCATATAGCTTATTTAAATACACACACACACTGAGAGAAGGTATTAGTAAGGGAAATTGATCTTCATCAAAATATGGGTCCTTATAATCATCATATATTTTGGGTAGTGGCCAATTTAGACTTTTAGAGTAACTCTAATTAATTATGTATATAAATATCTAGATTTACGAGTTTATCAAGATTAATGGGAAACTCAGGGTTGGATAATAATCCGTGTATCACGTTATTCTCAAATGCAGTATAAATCTCTAAATTACCCCCAATTAAAAGTGCTATTTAAATATTGATTAAAATTTATGTATCATACCCAAATCACATAACAGATAACAAACATCCCCAGATTCAAAAGAAGAAGAATATTTTTTGAATCTGTTTAAAGTACCAAAATGTGTTGGAAGTTTGTATAGATCTGCTAAAATGACATACAAGCATACAACTATGCAGTTTAACATATACTCATAGCGATTTTGCAATATCTCTTCTTCACTGTCTAATTTACAGTGAAGCCTAAGCAATAAAATATATGTGGACATTTGCAAACCTTGTCCAGATTCTATACTCATTTTCGATGTATTCATTTATCTTAGAAATATGAAGTAATATTTCTGGCGTTGTTTCAGATAGTTCAGATATTGAATTAGCTTTATTTTCATGATTCAAAATCAAATTGAGTAGAGTTTTTATTTGTTTTTCAAATTTTTCCATAAAATCAGGGATACTGCATAAAATTGAAAAAAAAAACAATCTCAGATTGTTTATTCTGATATTGATTAATATTTAATATTTAATAACTAAGTTCAAAAGTACGGATGTATTTCTTTTAAGTTTTTGGTGAATTTAGAGTAAAGCTTATAATGCTCAATAGTGTCAGATGGCGTAACAACCATAACAACACTGGTAGGTCTTTTCGTTTTACACGCGGCTCCCAATGTTATGCGGTTACCCAGAAAACAATATAAAACATTATGATCTTCACAAAAGACGGGTATATGTGAGATAACATCGACAGGATACACGTCTATGGCCATAAATACGACACCTGCGGCACCCCGTCTAATCGCCTTTATTACTTCTCCAACGCCTCTTAAAACTTGACGGTTTTTTGAATTTACTTTGATACTTTGCTCGTACTCAACCGATTTTTTTAGCAATTTTATACCACGGGTCATCATTTTACCCGTAAGAGCGGGTTGAGCCATAGGAGAAATAAATTCATATGTTTCTGGAGTCACATTATTTTCAACTTCTACCGACATAATTTATTTTGCTATATACGGTCTGTTACCTGTTGATTATTAAAATATATAAAAATGTATATATAAAGACATTTTTTATAATAGTGCGTGTATAAAATTAAATTTAACTTTGCATACAATAATTATTCGAGGATTTAAATGCGGCTTATTAAAAAAATAAATAAAGTTTATATGTATATGGCAAAATCTTATATACTGAGCTACTCATTTACAATATATTTTGATCATAATAATAATTCTTTACACAGTATATGAATCACTGCTGTTATTGATATACTATATATATAAACTTATTGCATATATTTTTAAGTGTATGAAATATTAATAAATTTAATAATAACTCCAAATATGTCGCTTTTTATTGTAATAAAAATTTACATTTAGTGAAGCTAAAATATCTTTAAAATATAAAAAATCGATATAAAGAATTAAAAGGAATATTATAAATATTTGCAAAATTTATAATTTACAAATATTAGTCGCTATTTTAGCGAAGTATAATATTAACACATTTAAATAATGTGGAAGACTATCATAGAAAAGATATTAACGCGTTATTTAGCAAGTTATGTTGAAGGAATAGAGCGTGAAAAACTGCGCGTTGGTTTATTAAGTGGAAATATTGAATTAAACGATTTAATTATAAGGCCAGATGCAGCAGAAAGTTATAACACAGTTTTTTCTGTTCTGTTCGGATGGATAAGCCGTATAGGGATTTCAGTTTCATGGACCCGCTGGATGTCGCAATCATATGATTTACATGTTACTGTGGAACATATACATCTTATATTGAAACCTAGAAAAGAATCTCATGAAGAAGACATCAGAGAACTTCGAGATAAACTCAGGTCTTCTAAACAAAGAATCATTCTTCGTAAACAAGCCGAATTGCTCGAAACCCTCAGAGAAAAAGATTCTGCTGAAAGCTTATCAGATAATGTAAGCTTGTGGGGATTCTTAAATAAACACACTTCAGACGTCTTTTATTATGAAAATAGCCACTAAAGTTCTCAAAAATATAGAAATTGTCTTAAAAAATGTACACGTATTATTTTATAACCCAGAAGAAGAGTTCGCCGTTGGCTGTTTACTCGAAAACGCATCAATATATACGTAATATTTGTATTTTGTATAATCACACTTTATACCATATATATAGCAACACAGTAACAAATTTTATTATGTTGATAATAGCTTAAGTATTTATAATTATTTAGAGTAAGTATTACATAAATACAATATTTTACATATTCACGTTTTATAATTTTTGCTGGATATTGAATACTGCCTAGTATGAAAATTATTATTATTAGTGGAAAAAAATTACTCATCTATATATATGTATATATATATATATATTAAATACAGATTCTATAATAAGTAATATCAAGCTCAGCATTACTTAATAAAGTGTATATATAGATATAGGATATAATTAATAATTCAGTTTCAATTTATGTATAGAAATATTATGTGTGGTATAGTATATAATATTATATACACGTAGATGTATTTTCAATTATTAATATTATATATATTATATATATATATATATATATATATATAAATTTATAAAATATTTGACGTTAACATCATTTTACTCTTATAATAATACATTTGACACTATTATCGTTAAATTACAAACCTTACAAACTGTTCAGGTGTGATTTGAATGGAAACCCCATTGACCAGCAAGTTCAAGATGATTTGTTAGCAAAAGCAGTTTTACTCAAAGGACTTGGGTTTTATGGGGGTTTAGGAAAGTTGCCACAGTGGGATTATTTAGAGGAGCAAATTAAACTGGGGGGAACGTCAGCACGAATTGCTGCTATTACATATTTGACTAATGTTAGAACATCTTTGTCAGACATAGCAAATGAACCTCCTCCTGACCAACCATCAAATGAGGTATATATATATAGAGCAATTTATGCATGATTCATATAGTAAATATATTTTTTTTTTTATAAATTATTATTTGTATACTTCAATTTTTTCTAGTATGACATAGAATAATAATTAAAATTAACATTTTTTGTGCTTTATATACCAAAATAATAATAAAATGTTGTATTAAAATATGTAATTAGTATTTAAATTTATATAACTGTTATTTACCGATAGGTTTTTGAATCTTTTTTTCGTTATATCGTATTACCGATGCAATTGACTTGTAGAGTTGTCTATAAAACGAAGCTCAATACAATAAATGTTTTGTAAGAATAATACTGTTTCATGTTTTGTTAAAACAGATTAGAGCTTGGTAAAATTTCTGAAGGAATTGTTTTGACTAGAGAGCAATTGAATGTGATTATTACTTTTTGGAAAAAAGTAATAGAATGAATATAAAAGTTGCTATTAATTAGGCTAATACTTATAAAAACTACTGTAAGGCTTTATTATTGTCTGGCGTTACAACTATACCTTTAAAATCTGAGAAGTTGAATAGTATTGTGCGGCCTCTATACATCCAATTATATACAAGGAAACTTATATGTGATATGAGGGGCAAACCTAGTACACTATCGGAGAAAGAACAGAAAACTCTTCAAGATATTGATGACGCTATTAATATAAGATACGTAAGCGTTTTTAAGTATTATTGACGTTAATAATTGTATACTATAAGATGCAATTATATACACAGCAAAGTACATATAGTCATACATATTTATACTAACTAACATTATAATTATTGAGTTAGTATTATTTACTTTATATTTCTACATAGCACGTATCAATTTACTATCTAGTGTATTGAAATAATACAGCTGTTAATAATTGACAAATAATATTTATTTTTATCTAGCTAGCGAAATGGCGCGCTGCATGCATATTTGATTGTGAAAAAAGACTGGCAACCAGCAAAGTTGTTGTAGCAAACAAGACGGAAAAGCCGGAAAATCAAGGTTGGTGGTCATGGATAACACAGAGTAGTTTTTCCGACGAAAAAGGGATAAACAATGCGCAAATCGACCATGAAAACGCTTTTTTCACAGACGATGAAGCCAGTTTTATCTCATCTAATTTATTCGTAATTTTATTCTTTCTGAACTGTTATACTTTAGAATACTGATGTTGAACCTGAAGTTCTGAAGCCCACTAAATTTCACCTTGAATTTCAGTTACATGAGTTTGTTTTCGCTCTACAAAATTTAAAAGATGGCGATAACGATTTGAAAAAGTCATTTTTATGTGCAACGTTCGTGGAGTTTAGCGCATCTTTGGACCTTCAAACTATTTTCGATAAAAATGATAGAGAAATGTTTGAATGGACATGGAAGTTTATGATAGCTGACATTGACGTTAGGTAATATGCTACTTTGAAGTTTACATATAGCTATGAACTTTGTAAATATAATCGTAATTTACACATGAATATTTCACTTTGCATATATTAAGTATATGTTATATTATATTAGACCTTAGTAATAAATTTTTTTTGCACGTTTAATGGTATACCGTTATAATATGAATAATAATAGTTGGAATGATATATATGGAATTTTATATAATAATAAATATAATAACAGTATATATAATTATAATAATAATAATAATAATAATAATAATAATAAATATAATAGTAATAAATATAATAATAATAATAATAGTAATAATAATAATAATAATAATAATAATAATAATAATAATAAAATATATAATAATAGAATATATAATAATATAGATATAATAATAATATAGATGTTATATATATAACATAAACATAATGCGTATACAAACTCATTGAGTAATTTTATTTATAAAAAATAAATTGTTTATAATATTAAATAATATTTATTTTTCATATATTCATTGTATACTAGGGTAATTTATTATGTTTCGTTTTTTTTATAGACACCACGGAAAACAGGTTTTGAAGTTTTGGGAGAATACAGAGCTTCATGATTATAGTAAAGAAAGTTTTGATACAAAACAAGACATGAGGGTAGATGAAAGTGATGAGCAAAAAACAGATGTTCCTTTGACTGAGGAAAGCATTAGAACAAAAATGATGAATAGAGTTATGGAAATGGAGTTGGACAGCTCAAATAGAGGAGATTATGATTTGATAAAAAATCAGAAAATTGCGTCTATATGGGAATTCTCGAGAACGTTAAAGCCAGAAGGTATAGTAAGTTACGCATATATACGCAATAAATCTATGGAACTTAATTTGACTGCACAATTATTGAAGGAATTAATGAATTTTTTTATTTTAAGTGTGCATCAAAAAACAGATCAATATGATACACGTCGATTGTACATAGACTGCAACGATACACAAGAAGAAAGTTTTTTAGTTGCTAATAATATGGAAAAATTGCGTCTAGCGGCTTTAGAAACGTTACCTGACTTATTTTATTTGGATATAAAATTATCTGCACCTATCATATCCGCTACTACTCCAAATGGTGAGAGTATAAAGACACATTTTGGGCAGTTAAAGATCTATACAAAAACGCCTTGCAAATATGATTCATTATGTGTATTTTTTGAGTTAACAGACACGCAAGTGCACAGTATAACTTGTGACAATAAAATATTGCCTATTTTACGCCCAGTACCAGTAACCGTAGAGCTACATTATAGACCGGCCACACTTCAAATATTACTAAATTTGATATTTCCAGAGCTTTATATTGAGCTGCATCCCGAAATATTCAAAATATTTCTCAATGTACATTCGGTACTGGCGTATACAATACTGAAAAGTCGTTTGGAAGCATCATCTCAACAGAATGAAGTATCTGAAATATTTAGCTCCCCATTAAACTCCCAGCCTTTTAATCAAACATATAATAACGAATATCTTATTCATTCATCTCCAAATAACGATAATGATTATTTAGAGGACGAATCACTCGACACTTATTACGAAAAATCTGTCTCCAAACAATCTTCCGAAATTTCTTATATAAATTATCAAACTATTGCTGAAGCTAACAAAAATACTTCACAGAAAGATATCAAATTTTCTATGTTTTCCATTCAAATTTATTCACTTATTCATCGCACAGGCTTGATTATGTTCAATAAAAAGAATGAACCTATTTTGCGCATAGGTGTAAGTGTTTAAATGAGCACAGTTTTTACGTCTATTCCCTAATAACTTTAATCAACATAAATTTTCCTTATATACGTAAATAAATAATAATAAAAATAATAATAATAGATTTGATCAATATATATACTACGTGTATGCATATTGCCAAATATTAATTATTACTTATAAGAACGTTTGCATGAATAGCATAAACCATTACTTTATCTACTATTTATATGCTACGTAAATATTTATACTTTTATTAGTAGCTAATATATATAAATAATTATTATTAATATGATTATTATTTTTATTATAATTTTTATTAAAATAAATATAAAGTTTATTTTCTTTCTTTTTTAGGCCATAAACTTATTTGTTAAAGGAGACCATAACTCAAATACAGAGACTTTGATGCACTGGAAAATCAATTTGAAGTCTGATGGCATATTTATGACAGATCCATCAACGAAAACACCTCTATTTTTGACATGTGATGCTTCCACTAAGCGCAATGATTTCTTCAGAAACGAAATTTATGGTTTATATGAAAGATCTCAGATTACTTCTGACGTAAAAAATTATTTATATAACTTATGGTTTTCATAGAACCTTACCAGTGATAATTCCCGAAGAAATACAATATCAAACTCTTTTCCATTTACGATTGATTATGAAACGTTTCCTCAGCAATCCTTTACGATGATTTTAGATACATGTGAACTTTACTGGCGTAAAGAAAATATATCCAAAATTCTAGAAACTTTTCAAAATATAAGGTATTTTATATCATAGCTGATTGCTTCTAATATATATGTATATTTATTTATAATAATAATAATAATAATAATAATAATAATAATAAAAATATAACAATCAAAGTTATAATAATAATATTATTAATAATAGTAAAAATGATGATAATATTAATAATAATAAAATATATAATATTATATATATATATATATATATATATATATAGTAGGATTATAAGATAATATAAGTATTAACTTTATATAATTGGTTATGTATGTATTTTCCAATTATGAATAGTTATAAAATAAAATATTCTATAGTAAATTTTTTATAATTGATCTTTATAGAAATGACGTCGGGATTACACTTGAAAACCATATTCACAAATTAAAAACAAAATTTACAAAGTACAGTAATAATGAAGAGCTTGAGTTTTATATCAAAGCATTGGAAGTTGTCTTATCTCATTTGCAAGAATTTCAAACTATTGGACCCACAGACTATTCACTTACAGTTCTTAAAAATATAAGCAATACAGATATACAAACATTTGAAAATCAGACAATAATTTCTAGTATCAACGTCATATTGAAATCGGCGGCATTGCGATTTTGGCAAAATAATGAATTATTTGTTCAAGGAAATTTGGAGGATTGTTCTCTGTATTATGACACTTATATTACTGGAAACCAAAATTTACTTTTAACCGTACAAAAGCTTCAAATGAAGTTAAAAGACAAGAATATTATTTATTCTTCGAATGATTTAAATTCCACGGTATAATATGATTTATATATATTCACTATCTGTTCAGACTGCAAATGTTGAAAATAATGAATCCATAAGTAATTTATTATTGGAAATATTTTGTTTGTAGCTACCGTTCAACCTCTTTTTACCCTCGATTTGAAGTTTTTAGTAAACGAGCCTTACTCCGCTATATTGACGGGACACGTTCAGAATTTAGTATACGTGTTCTTTGAAAAGGATTTGCAAGACATATTAGCTTATTTTTCTGATGGTATATTGGACGTAGTGATAGTAAAAAGTTACGAGGTAGGATCTAGCACATATATATATATTTCAAATTACACAAAATTTGAAAAAATTAAATTATAATTAGTTGCCTCAATAATTTTTTGCATAATTAGGTAGCTAGAGATCTAACTCTATCCTCGAGGTCACTGTTCCATACTGATTTTTCCAATATTAACGTAATATTATCGGAAGATAAGAAGTTGATTCCGCAAATAAAGACACTAAATTTATTAGAGGGTAATTTGATTAATACGTTTAATGAAATTAATAGATAAAGCTTCATTCAATTCCTGCATAAATTTGAAGCTATCTTATTTATCACTATATAATGCTTATTCTGCAAGACCTGTTAATGAAAACGACCATTTGACAACATTAATAGTACCGTGTTTTTTTATAAGTCTTGAAGATTTATCTGCAGAAATGATGAAAGGCGAAAATTATCCTTCTTTCACTGATGAAGTACGATAATAACAGAATTTCGCGTAATATTATTTATTACACATTTATTATATAAAATAACAATAAAATGCTTTATGGATTTAAACGTTTTTATTATTTTCATTGTTATCGCAGTTATTTTACTTACTTACCATCGTCTTATTAGTATTATTATTGTCATTATTAGAATACTTAGTTTAATATATATTGGCTATTTTTATTATATGTAAGTTAATATAGTAATATTAATAATATATCATTTTATGTACATAAATAGATTTATTTTTCTATTAAGTTATTAATTAATTCCATTCTATAGGTAGCGGGTAATATTTTGGAACCACTGACATTAAAGGGAAAAATACGCTCGGGCAATCCTCTTTTAATAGATATGAATCTATCTTCAATAGATATTAACTTAACGTGCGAGCAACTTACTCTTTTACTAGATATATTAAATGAAAACTTTGGGGGCTTAGGGTATAGCCCTGGGGAAATTCAATTAAAGCCTAATGTGTCAAATTTATCAGATGCTGAATCTTTGTTAAGTAATAATTTTATTACTTAAACCATTTTTAGAACTTGAACCTTCTCAAATTTCTCTAAGAATGACTTTGGATTATTTATATTTAAAAGCATATACAAGCAAAATGAGAGCCTTAGCTTATTCTTACATTAAAACGATATTTGTAGCTTGTGATGTATCTATGACTCCTCTATGTAATTTACATTACTTGGTTTACTAAATTATATATATATATTTATATCATTTCTAGGATATATATACATTGAAGTGTATATATACCCTATATATGTACTAAATAAATATTTGAAATATTATAATGTATTATATACTTATATAAATATATATTAGGAATTTTTTTTTTATTAGATAGCACATCTTTATTATATAATTTTTATAATTGACTATTATTATGACAATCAGATATGACGTATAAATTTGCTTTACTTGGAAACAAAATAATAATAAATGATACACGAGAAGAGACAAAACATATCTATAAACGATTTCTTGAATGTTTCCCCCTACATGAAGAAGATTTCAACCAAAATCATGAAGTCGTTCATGTAACTCATGCCAATTATAAAGTGCTTAATCACGGTATTATTTGTGTTTAAATAATTTAACTAAAAAAGTTTAGATTAAAATGCATAATGTTGCTATTTATAGACTAAATTAATAAAATTATATGTTTGAAATAGTGGGATTTTTTTAGAGTTGACATCTTCGGAAATTATGTGGATGCGCCCTGGCATAGAAATTAAAAAATTGGACACAGAATTAACCCAGATAGATGAGGAATCCGATAATCCTCCCTGGAAAACTGAGTCTGTATCTAACTCCGCATTTATTCACTGTATATCAATAATGATGTCGAGCAATTTGAAAACTGTGAAGCTTAACATAGAATTATTCAATTCTACACTGTTTGTTTATACTATAGGGATGTTGGAT
Organism: Ophryocystis elektroscirrha; assembly: GCA_030141585.1. NCBI lineage: Eukaryota > Apicomplexa > Conoidasida > Neogregarinorida > Ophryocystidae > Ophryocystis > Ophryocystis elektroscirrha. Next base: position 25,738 of record JAQIFP010000042.1, read on the forward strand.
CTATTAGATTGGATCTTAACTTCTTATGGGTCTTCGACTATAGCAAGGTATCAACGACCTGTATCCAAAATTGCTGTTTCCCACAATCAATCTCACCTGTCTTATGAAAGTATTCAAGAAAAGATCAGCGTTCTAATGCCAACTTTCAAAGAATTTCAATTGAAAATACATATTTTTAGAGGCATATTCAATTTTTTTTCTCGCATTACTGGAAAAAAAGAACCCATTATTCAACTAAGTAGTGATTTAAGAGTTGAAGCTTCTTTCGCAGAATGGATTAGTTACTATCATGTGATAGAATTAAAAGGTTATAACACATAGCTCTTACTTAAATACTTACATATAAATAAGCTCAATTTCATTATCATACATATCTAGATGTGTACACAAATTTATATATATATATATATATATATGTATATCTATATATGTATATATATGTATATAATGTATATATATGTATATATATGTATATATATGTATATAATGTATATATATGTATATATATGTATATATATGTATATATATATATATATATATGTATTTATATATGTGTTTTTTTAGAACACTGTATATAAATTAATGTGCTTTTATTTTGAAGTCGTTGCATACAAAGTTACATATCTTTTTTCAGATTGTAGTATCCGTAGAACAGAAATTACTCCTTTGTTGCTGAACACTCATTTTGAAAATGACATTGTATCCCAGTTATCTCCCCTGTTCGTATGCAAATCTTATGTGACAATATGTGACAATTTTTATATGATGGGAAAAGGAGCCATAAAAACGTTGTATAATAAAGAAATCGGATCAATCGCACCAGACATACAATCATTTTTAGATAAGGCATTCAAAGATGCTGAGTTTGGAATTCCTAATGTTGAATATTATCCAGAAAAAGAGCCTCAAACTAGTCTTTCTCACATTCAACTTTCTTTTAATATTTCAAGTAATTTCTTGATCAAATAATGCATAACATGTAACAATTATATTTTATTTAGCTGAAATAACAACAGTATAACTGCGTATTTTATATAAATATTTATATAAATATATATATCTGTCTCTTTCTTTATATATATATATATATATATATATGTAGATATATATATTTATTAATTAATAATTGATTAATATAAAATAAAATATACAAAGAGCCTTCTTATAAATTTATATAGGTTTGTACATAGATTATATATTTATATATTAAACGTCATTCAGAGTTCAAATTGGCTGTGTCTACGCGTGATATGGTTGTAATAATGTCTACTATTTTTTCTTTACACTCTGATTACCCTAGTGTATCACTGAACATCGCTCCTTCAAGGTGTTACCAGCCCAATGAGATTGATAAACAACCTATGAAACCTATTTACTATTGTAAAAGCTTCAGCACTAATTGTTTGACTTCTTTCTTGTATGGAAAAGAAAATGAAGTTTCTACTATTCAAACCCATGTGGACAGGTATGTGTTTGAACCGCAATTTAAATGTATTATATGAACCTAAATTAATTACTTATAAAGTTTATATACATATATATATTGCCTGTACGCTGTCTTTCAACATATATATATATATATATATAATAATAACATATATTATTATAATATATATTTATTATAATATATTTTTGTATTATAATATATATATATATATAGAGTATATACATTTTATTTTAAGTATTGAATAATGTTGAAATAATGAAATAAATGGGGGGTTTTTGGATACATTATTATTAATTAATTGAGTCGTATGCTGTAGTTAAGTCCAAGCATGTTTTTGAATAGATGTATGTGCAATTATTTATAAAGACGTTGTTATATTATAGGTATTACGACTTAAGTACAAGTGTTGAGGAAATGAATATAATTCTTCTTGATGATACTTTGCCTACCCTTAAGCCAATATTTAAAATTAGCACAAGTTTAAATAACTCGAAGGTTATTTGGAGACCAGAAGCCAAAAACTTAATTAAAGTAAATGAATTGGAGCTGTGGATAGATTACATATCTTCTCAATCGGGAACATGGTCTCCTTGTCTTGAGAAATTTGCAATATCTTTTGACTTCCAAAACAGGCCTATTTCAAATATTAAAAATGGTAATTTAAATTAACGATTTGATTTGGGTTTTAGATTATCAAAAAAAGCATACAAAGCATTTCTCTCAAACTAAGGCGGCGGGTTCAGCGGAATCTACTGCTGAAAAATTAATAACTGAACGTTTTAATGATTGGTGCGATTTTGAAGGACATACATGTTTTAATTTACATTCTGGAACTCCTTTATGGTTAAATGCAACTCCTCAATTTTGTCAATTATTGCTATGGGTTATTCCAACTTTTTTAGAGTATTATAGAGCTACATCATTAGCTAGAGATGATAAAATTCTGGATATTCCTCTTACAAAACCAGTAAAAATTGAAAAAAATTGTTTAAGTGTACCATTTGAAGATATATGCAACATACCTATTCCAGATTCCTCTAATGAATCTACTACTATAAGTTACGTGAACTTAACGGATCGTGTTTACTATGCCTTTGGAGTTCTTCCTAAAAATAATTTTCAGTGTTCCTGTGTCTTTAAATTAATTCCCACTAATCAATTTAGACAATTAGACTCACTGGTTCTTTCTCAAGAAATTGAGTTGGATGATAGAACAAAAGAACAAAAAAATATATTTACATATTTGATTCCACAAGTTCCTCCAAATATAGTTGATAGACTTCATGAAAAGTATTCTGTTTTTTCTCGAGATGCCATAGAGCGGCGTATGATGGAAATAAGAGATGAAAAACAATGTCAATATAGTCTCCAGAATAAAATCAAATACGCTTCAAATGAAAATAGTGTCAAAACTTTATCGCCTCCATTCATAGGCCCATTTCCCAAATTGGCTCAGGTAATATAATAAATAATTTGTAATCAAATAAAAACTTTTCTTTTTTTTTTTTTTTATGATCATGCGGTTTTTAGGTTGCAGCTGTATCGATTTTACGTAATTCAGCAACAATGCTTCCATTTCCAATTGAAACTAAACCTTATAAACAAGCAAATTCACAGTATAGTTAAAAGTATAAAATAATTGATTGTTTATAGGTCAAACCATAAAACTGAAGAGCAAGTAAGAAATCAGGTATATCACAAATTTTACCAATGACATTTAAATAGAAAGAGCGTGACGATTTTAACTCCCTAACACTACCAATAATAGCCACAGTAATTAGCTATCAAAGTACACAGCATATTTGTGTAATATCAACCAACGGCCGTATAAGAAATTTAAGTGGATTAACTCTTGAAGTAAATGTTGTATATGTACATGTATTTTCCAGTTGGGATTTTTGGATGAAGAGGACAAGTTTATGTATTTAAGAAATACATCCCTTTGTATCATAGAAAGAAAGTTTCTTGAAAACAACATAAACTATAATGATAAGTCAGATAACAACAAGACTTTTTATCCTGAATATATAAAAAATCGTTTCTACTATAAAGAATACGAAACACAACCAGTAACTAATTGCTTGAAGTGGCAAAATAAACACTCTTCCGGGTACACTTTATTTTTGGAGCATAATCATATTCTGTCTGTTCCATTGTCCGCATACGTTGCTGAATCATGGTAATGTTGCTGGAGCATTATAGTATGCATATATATATACACATGTATGTATATAGCTAGAGTTATAAAGCTATATATATATAATATAAATTTACGCATATACATCTAATTATATAAATCTATGCATACACAATTACCTATATAAGCCTACGCATATACATCTAAGCCAATATATTTATGCATATACAACTAAGCATTAGTTGATAAATTTGAGACGTATTTATTTATTTTTTTTTAGTTTCAAAATAGTGTTTAGACCAGCATTCTTATCAGAGGAAGAGTTCTTGAATGGACGGAATTTTGAAGAGCAGCCGAAATTTGATCCTTTAAGATGGACAGCTCCTATAGAATCTAGCCAAAGTACTTAACGGTGAAAACTTACATATTATTTAGAGTTCGTGAAACTTTCAAATATAACGCGTAGCTGCACAAATCAGTTGATGTCTTGCTCACTCAGAAGTTTAACAGATGAAAGCTTATATTTTCATATAGTTCGAAGAGATAAAACATCTTTATTACCAGCAGATTATAATTTTGTAACATTTACAATATATCCTTCTTTTTCATTGTAAAAACAATATTTTCTCATTATTTTTCATAGAGTTAATGCGTGTATGATTCCTATGAATCTCAAAATGCAAATGAATAGTCATCAACAGCAATCCGATCAAATATCTCAGACTCTGTCTGCGACAGGACTTTATAAATCTTTATCCAATCAATCTTTGAGTGCAATGAGCTCCCCAAAAAACACTATTTTAAGTGAATTTACTTTAGAACAGTAAGTAATAGTACAAAAAATAAATTAGCTACATATATTACTGTATGTACAATAAACATACATAAATTAATTATTATTATTATTATTACTATTATAATAGTTAATATTATTATAATTATTATCGTTCATATAAATATTATTATTATAATAATTATAATCTAAAAAATTTATAAGTTATACATTTATTAATAGTACACATGTCTCTATATGTACACGATTTCCGTAATGGAAATATTTCTCGAATACATTATTTATAAGTTGATTATGTTTCTATATACAATCACAAAACTCAGGAATTCCTATTGCTATTTGTACTATATGCCTATCGTATCACCATCAATAAGCTTGAGTATGAAAATCAGAAACTCTGTTTTTGATAAGTGGTCCTCTACTATAAGAATTAATCCGTTCACAAATCGAAAAGAAAATGTATCCCATATTCTTACTCAAAGCAATAACTATGCCGAGTTTGAAGTTGAAGCCTATCAAGACCCTACAATATATGCGCCCTATACACAATTTTTGGAGTCATATCAGTGTTGTTGTTTATTATCAATTCCTAGGTACTATATTTACTTTATAAACGTGCAAATTTAATAGCTTCCTGCAAACTTACTTGTTCGACTAACTGTGTAGTTTAGCAGATTCATAAATTTATTCATTTTTACCATAAATGTTTGCAGGAATTGTCAATTTTATCATCAATATTATTATATTTATTATAATTATTGTTATTATTATTATTGCTATTTTTGATATCATTGTTATTATTGGCATTATTGTTATTATATAAACAATGAATATAATTAATATTATTATTATTATTAGAATTCAATGACGTGTATTAAAGACCATTTAGTAGACTCGTTAATTATAAATTATTTATAAACATAATTTAAAGTTAACAAATAAATTTAATATTAATTTCATATATGTGTATAATTAATATCACTGCATTATAGATACTTGATAAATCGTACAACATTTCGTATTAAAGTATGCCAGCCTATTGGAAATAATTTGGAGTTTAAATCATTCAATGGAATCACACCTTTGTCTGAATTAGACCAAACTAATTTATTAGTGGCATTTACAGAATTGAAGGACGAGAAATCTAAAGAAAAAATTACAGTCCAGTAATATTGTTTGTTGCAAAAATAACATTTTAGAAAAATAGTAGAAATTCCTGTAGCAAACGGATCGACAGAATTTTCAATAAGTACAAACAGCAAATATCACACTTTTGTACTACAAACTGATCGCATATCTCCGTTAGATTCAGTTGGAGTATCTTCCCGCTGCGTGAGTTTATTACCTCAATTTTTGCTATGTAATAAACTTGATCACACAATTCGAATACGTCAACATGACGTAAAAAGCCATATATACCACTTGGTTCCCCATGACAAAACAATACCTATACATTGGTTGATGCAAAAAGAGCTGTTAGCTTTTGAATTCTTCGTAGAAAATGTCCCTGGATTTACTTGGTACAATAAATTTAAATTATACACGTATAGGTCTGGCCCCATTTTCCCTAGTGAATCTTTCGTTGGAAACACTCATATAGCAGTATTAAATACGCAAGAAAATATGCCATACATTTTCAATGTAAAGATATCAACACACCGTTCAGTTGTCCTGACAACAATTGAATCGTAAGAAATGAATATATTGTAACTCAAATTTTAGAGTCCAACAGTCTACGGGTCAACCATATACTAAAGTGCTTATGAAAAACTGTTTATCTGACATGGATATAAGACTGAAGACATGGCATAGCACTGATATTAAAGAGTAATTAATACATTTTATTTATTATGTACTTCAAAAGAATGGAAAGAAAATCCAAAAACTTAAATATTATATACAAAATTAAATTCAATTCTGAGAAATTAATTGCATGGCCATGTCCATTTACTGAAAACCGTTTTTCAGTAAGAGAATATAATACGTATTATCTTTATAATGTTTAGGTATCCTTACTATTTTTCCAAGAAAATAAGCAATTGAATATACATAGAAGTTTTACGTTTAACCCTAGAATGCGTCAAAAATATTTTTTCCAGCCCCAGGGTGACCCAGAATATCAAAGTAGCATTGGCTGTTATTTACTAATGGAAGGAACTAATATTGTCATTGCCGTATGCAAGATGGCCAAAATAGAAAACTCAATTACAAGCCATTCTGAAATTGCAAGCAATTTTACAAATGCAGTGATATCCCCACACAGACAAATTACTGTTCAATTAGCAGCGGTAATATTCAAATTTTATATAAAAATATTCTTAGATAGGGATATCGATTATATCTGACAAAAAACAACAAGAACTGTTTTACACAGAAATAAAACAGCTATGTGTTGTATTTTTAGAAAAAAATGATTCCCAGCTGATTCAACTTAGAATAGCTGATATAGAAATTGACTGTCAACTGGTAACTTATTTATTTATTAATTTTTTTCCAGAGAGACATGAATTATCCCATAATATTGACTAATAGAGGAACTAGTTCATTTAATTCTCCATCAATGTCTTGCTGGGAATTTATACCGACACTGTCCCATTTAATTGAAATATATCATTCACATAAACCAAAAGAGTCAAAAAAACAAATATTTTCGTCGCATGATGCTCCCGACTTGCAGTTATTCGAATATTTAGATAAAGAACAATCACGACCAGATTCTTTATATGTTTGGATAGAAAGACATTCTATTTCAAGTTATGACTTACATTTCAAAAAAGTGTTTATTGTTTTGGATGACTTTGAACTTGAATTTGATGCTCAAGTTCTCAATGAAGCTACCGTAATTTGATATGGTCATTTATGTATTATAAACTTTAGGGATTTATGAAAGAATGTTTTCAAAACTACGACTTCTTATCTTCCTCTGATATTCCAAAGTCCCAAATCATTGACTTGGCTTTAAAACCTTTACATACAAACTACGAGTTTAAGCAGCCTAGCCAAGCTATTGTGTTAAATGAGTTACAAATTGAAACCTTTAAAACGATTATATGGTGTAGACTTGACCTTGACGACGTTCCAAATTTAAGCGATTTGATCAAAATAGGATTACGTATATTGATGATATCAAAAACTCTTGAATTGAAAGGAGCTCCCATTACTTTTTTCAAAGAAGTTATAAAAACGCCGATGCGTTTTAGAGCAGAGACTTTACTTCACACACTCAAAACACGCTATCAGTCTCAAGTAAATTTTATTATTATTTAATAATGTTTCATAGATAATTCAGTCCATTGGAATAGTTTTAGGGTATTCATCTTTGACAAAAATCCCACGTGCACCAATCGATTTAGTGCGCGGCACAGTTGGAGTAGGATTAACTGTTGCTGACAATATATCCTCTGGCTTGAGTGCAGTTCTTTCAACACTTACATTTGACTCAGATTATATAAATCAAAGACAGGTATTGTATTTGTTACACACACATAAATAAATTATACATGTACTCTAAATATTATTATTATCAGAAAACTATATATATATATATATATATATTAGTAGGAATAATATGATGACTTTATTAAAGAAAAAGTTTAAACTTGCTTAATATAAAATTATTTATTATAATACGTGATATATATATATATATTCATTACTAAGATGATAGCTATATCAAATAGATATACAAATATATTAATTAAATAATTGTGTATAGTAATTTATACATTCATGAAATGTAGAAAACAGTAAAAGCTCCAATCAACGTAAAAGAAGGGTTATCTGCAGCAAGCAAAGACCTTAAAGAAGGGTTTAGACATTTGGGGGATATAGTAACGAAACCTTTTGGCGGTGCTCAGAAAGAAGGTTTTTCTGGGTTTATGAAAGGTTTGGGAAAGGGTTTTGTTGGTACTCTTGTTAAGCCAGTTGATAAAGTAAATATTTGTTAATGCATTATACACAAATACAGCTTGGTCAAGTTGTATCGTCTGTGGCGGTAGGTTTACGAGCAGAATATGTTGAAAAACCAAATGAAAGCTCTAAGTGTAAAAAGCGAAGAGCACGGAAACCTCGAATGCTATGGGCTTATCCTGCACAAATAAGGTATTTATTAAATACAAACAATATTTCACTTATTGTATAATAATTGGTACAAATAGACAAAATATTTACTCTTAAAAAACAATAGAAAGTCTGTGATAAAAATATGAATCCAAACTATTCATTTATTTTTAACTTATTTTAATAAAAACGTATATTTTAAATATATAAACTTAAAGGGGTACTCTCAAAAATATGTGTGTATACTTCTACACCAATAAAGTATTTATATGTTTATTTAAAGAACTTATTTAATTCTCAATCTATATATGCACTAAAATAATTTAGCTTGGTAAATTTAAGTCAATTTGTAGAGTTTATGACGCATATGAAGCGGAGTTGTGCGAAAAGCTGGGAGGTGATTTAGCAAAAGATTTAGTTAAAGCAATAAATGTTGGAGTAGTAAATGAACCTTATTTGCATCATTATGTTCTACTATTCCATCCTAAAACAATAAGTTTAGTAAACTTAAATTTTGACAGTAAATTTGAGACAACAAATTCTCGAATAAAAGCTAAAATAATGTGGACCATTTCTATAAATAATATAGTATCGTTGAGAGCTTCAACACACGGTGTTCTCATACAGTAAGTCTTTAGTATATATATGCATATTAACGTTATGTTAATGATGAATTTTTATGGTCTCAAATTTATGCGTCTATTATTGTTGCATTTATAATTAATACAAATTTAAATTGTTGAATCAGATTATTGGACTCATTTCGTCAAGTTCCATGTTTGAATGCAACTAAAATATCCCAAATATATAAAGAAATAAATAACTCCCGTAGATTAATTCAAAATACAATACAGTTAAAGGACTTGAAAAGTTGGATAGAATTTACGTCTTCAGCATGAAATAATAGTTTTTTTTCCATGTCCATCATTTATTACACTAAAGAGGGTTTTTTTACTCAAATACATTTGTTTTCATATATTTATTTGTCAATACAATTAATTTAAAGAATATATCCCTAAAAGGAAGTAATATCAAACAACACCTTAAATAATTTCCAATTTAATATCTGTATAAGTCCATTAACCTACATATCTCTCTATACAATAAAAAATTCGAATCATGGCCCATATTGAATTTCCCGACAGATATAATCACTTCAAACTTGAAGGTAAAACTTCTTGTCCTCCCTGGGCCGATATTGTGGAATATATCTCGCTGTTTTCCGGTGTACGTATAATGGCTGTCGTCATGGATTCTCCAACAGTCGATAGTATTTTTTTAATACCCACGCGAGTAAATCACTTTATACACTGCAAATATAATATACCATTACTATTTAAGAATATTAAGAATAAATATACATATATATCAAAATATTTTCTATACATGTTTCATATATGTTTTTATAAATGTATTAAGACAATGAAACTGCAATACAATATCCGAATATACACAGATTCTTGAATTAGTTTAATAGAGGGTTTTTTACTCACTTAGGCAAATGATGACTCTGGATGTGCACATACACTGGAACATTTAATTTTCTTGGGAACTGAAAAATATCCGCATAAGAGTAAAACGCTTATAGTAAATGTAAAATAAATGCAGATATTTTGGACTCAATAGCAAGTCGCTGTTTAGCTAACGGAACTAATGCTTGGACAGATATTGACCACACAGCGTACACAATATCCACCGCAGGCTTTGAAGGTTTTTTAAATGTTCTTGAAGGTACAATAAAGAGTAATTCGTTCATGCGTAGTTTATTTGGACCATATTCTGTATCCTTCTTTGACTCAAGAGGCATTCCTCACGGAAGTTTATCATGTAACTACAGCAGGCGCTGACAGTGGTGTGGTATATAGTGAAATGGCTGGTGTCGAATATGATGCTGACTCAATAGTTGACAGAGAAACTAGACAGTACTGTGATATTGTTGACAAATAAATCCATTAGAGCTTTATATTCTTGTGATTCTTTTTATTCGTACGAAACTGGAGGACGTATAAAGAATATCAAAGAATTGAATATTCAGCAAATACGTGATTTTCACAAAAATTATTACAGGCAAGCTTATCACGTATTGTGTATATAAGACACTAATTAATCAGTCACAAAAATTACCATACATAAATAATTATATTTAATATGTTCAATACATATAATTTCTACATATAAAAAATATATAAAAATCATAACTATATATAAGCATCAGATATATAAATTTATAGAAATATAGATATATGACCAAAATGCGTCATCATAATGTATGTATATATCATCATATGTCTATAAAGTGATTTATATAATATTGTAATAAATTTTTAATATAAAGCTCTGTTAGTAATTATTCTTATTTTTTTAAAGGTGGAATAATTTAACTATCCTAGTACGAGGAAAACTTAACATTATCCAGTTGCTTGATAAAATTTCCCTCTATGAACTGGAAGATGTGAAAAAACCAGGCACAAAATTTAACCCTGACCCTGTTCCAAAACCAATAATGGCTCCGGAACCAGCATGGTCCAATTTGATAATTCATACAAAGTTCCCAAATGACGACTCTTCAGACAATAAAGGAAAAGTGTGCATGAGCTGGCGTGGCCCCAGCTGGTCAGATTTCCGAAGTAATAAATATTATTTTTTTTTCAAATAATTGAAGCCAGAACAATTATCGAGATATTGGGAGAATATTTAGGACATGGTAATGCATCTCCATTACAAAACCAGCTTATCAACGTATCTAACCCTATTGCTTCTGACATCAGCTTGGATGAACGCCCGTTTGCGGTATAAAAATACAAAATTAGCAATTTGATATGATAATTAACTTGCAATTATTTATACATCTTTATAGGAAGTTATATAGTACATTGCATCGAATGTTTTTATTATACATTGAGTACGTAGTGAACTCAATATCAATAAATATATTATATTTATTGATATATATATATATATAGTTTATTATATATAAAAACACACATGTAGTGAGGAATAAAAATATTTTTTACGATAAAAATATATGTTATATATATATGTATATATATAACTAATTAGACAGACACATATTATAAATAAATGAATAAATATATATATATATATATGTATATATATGTGTGTTAATAAAACTTATTTAAGTGATTTATGATTCTTTTTTGCTGCAGGACGTGATGTATGGATTAACATTCCACGGTGTGCCCAAAAAAGCTATACACCAAATAATACCTCGTTATAAAGAAATTATAAATCAAGAGCTAGAAAAAGGTTTAGCTATGAACAGAATAAAAGCAATTGCAATACGTTCTATACATGGAATATATCAACGATTAGAAGAAGAACCAGATACGGCCTGTAAGTTTTTTGAAACATAACGCTGATTCAGTTTTGATTCCCTTAATAGAATACGTCATCAATGTTCGTATACATGGAGAAGAAGCAAAAGATTTGTTTCATTCTATTTGGAAATTTGAAGAAATTATCAAAGAGCTAGCCAATGAACCACAAGAGTTTTGGAATGAGAAACTCAAGATATATTTCTTAAATACAGCGCCTTGTTTGGTAAGAAAAAGAAAAAAATTATTTAGTCTTATTTTACGCCTAAAGTATCATAGCTGTTTATTATTTGAGCTTATTTAGAAAAGATATATTTTTTGTGTATTCTTATTATATGGTAATATATATATATATATATATTATATATATTTTATGAAATTTATCAACAAACAAAACCTCTTTATTTCTAAATAAACAATTTCATTAATCAAATATTTTCGCTTTTTGAATGTGCTTAAAATTTCGTACAGGTCTCCTCTATGCCGTGCTCAAAAATGTCAAGATGTTTACAACAGGAGACAGAAAATCTTGTAAATGAAAAGTTGAAATATTTTGCCGAGCATCAAAGCTACTTTGTAATTAAAAATAGACTCAGAAATACTTAATTCAGGAAAAATATTCTAAAGAATTAGAACATGCTAAAAAAGTTCGTCTTGAAACTGCACCTCCAGAGTTCATAAAACAGTTTCCTATAGCTTCAGTTGATTCAGTATTCAGATTCAATTACAAGTCTTATACAAATATGGGAAAAAGTTCAGGGAATGAACACGGTTTAATACCTAATATAAAAAATACAATACAGAACTTAAATATACCCGTTTTTTACACTGATGTTCCATCTAAAAGTGTAGAGCTACAGCTTATTTTTGAGATACCTGACTTAAAAGCAAACCCAGATCAATATTGTCTCCTGCCCCTACTAGCGGAAATGATTTTCGAGCTTGGTGCAACACTTCCTCAATTAAAATACATTGATCTTTGTCATGCTAAGCCAAATACAACCATAAGCCATGAAATGCTAACTCAATTATTACTGGAGTATACAGTAAACTTATTTGTGAGTTAAACTTGTACAGACAACATATGAAGCTGGTTTGGGCCCAGTAGCGTCCAAACCCCATTGCGCCCTTAATCCCAATTATTTTTCACTAAAATTTACCACACATCCAGACAAGTACAAATTTTCAAAAGTCAACAGTTTTTTAGATTACTTCAAACAGCAGAGATCATTTCAATTATATTAACAAAACTAGTATTCACTAAAAAACGCACTGAGTCTGTTGCCAAAGCAATGTTGACTGAACTATTTCAAGAAAAGCGTAAAGCAAAAGTTGTCGCAGCAGCCCACCATCAATATTTAAGGTGATTTTACACTTTATACGTAAATAATTATATACAATACAAAAATTTTCTACTTTATTTATTTGAGTTTTATGCAAAAATTAAGTCTTACAAAAAATGCTACATATTGTTATTTATAGTAAATATAGATACGATTTTTTATCAAAGCAGCACGTAATTATTATACTATAACCATACATGAATAATATAAAGCATTATTGTGATTAATCATAGAAAATATGTTACATTCAGAGATAAATATATAAATCAGCTTAAAAAACTTATGAAAATACCTTTATACAAATATATATATATATATATATATATATATATATATATATATATATATATATATCTCTATACATATATATATACCCTTATACGTATATATATATACCTATAGACATGTATACAGGTATATATATATATATATATATGTATATACATATATACATTTATTTTTTAGTGTAGTTATATAAATGACTGCATTTATTTAAAGACATTATATGCATACACAATAGTTTTAAGAAATAAATATTTGTCTTAATACAATTATACAGGTTTCATCCATCTTCAATGCGATTAAAGCAATCTTTACTTGCTCAGCATGGAACTCTAATCCAGATAATCGAAGATCCGGAACGTTATTCCAATGAATTGAAAAGATTATATGAAATAGTTCTAAGCTATAGAGGAATTTTGTTTGTTTCAGGCAGCCACGATTATGTCATACCTCAATTAGAGACAGTTTCAAATATACTTTCCATATTGAAAAATAAAAGTTTTGCTGGTCAAAGTATTCCTGAGTATTTACATGTAACTCTTACTGCTCAAGACAAATTACCTGAAAATGCACATTTACCAAACGGAAATGCTGTCTTATCAAAATGTGCTGCTCAAGATACTGAAGCCATGATAGTATCGATACATGCAGAAGCAGACTATAAACATCCTGATTCTCCTTCTCTAATGGTTTTACAAGAACTGTTATCCTCCTGTCAAGGGCCTTTATTTAATGCTGTTAGAGGTTCCGGAGCAGCTTATAGTGTTTCTTGTACCCATTCTAAATATTTTGGAGAACTCATACTTAAAATATTCAATGCCGTAGATGTGACAAAAGCTTTTACCAAATGTATTGAAGTTTTTACTGATTTGACTAGTGAAAATGCTATGAATGAAACTACAGAATTGTCTTTGGAAGCAGCTAAATGTTCAGCTTTATTCCACACTATACGGTAATCTGAAAATAATTGTCCAATAAAGCCTAGAAATGAAAATACTATGTCTGACTTTGCAACAGAACAATTATATCTAGCTTTCTTTGGATTAGATTTAAATTATAACTCACACTTAATTCAGCAGGTAAAATAAGTTCAAACATATGTACAAGTTCCTCTCAATCAATGATTACTGAATGTAATAGTATATATGTATATACATACAAATATAAACATATATACATAAATTTATATACACCTAAATATATATATGTACATCAATATAAATATATACATAAACATACATGTACATATATATATATGTACATATATATATTCATAAAAGTATGACTGTATATATATATATATATATATATATATATATATGTATGTATGTGTGTACATATAAAAGCGCATCAATTAGCTTAAGTTTGCAATATATAGTTCATTAATATAAATTCAGTTATATACATGAAATAGATAAAAATAATAATAATTATATTTTTAGCTTAAACATAAGGGTATATATCACGTTTTTTAGATATCCGAACTAAACATTAATCAAGTTCTGCTCGTAGCTCAAAAATACTTACCTTTGTTTGTTAACTACAAAACTTCCCAGGACTCCTTTTTAAATAGATTGGCAATTTCCGTAACAGTAAATCAAAACATGGTAATATAAATATACCTAAATATCTGTGTTTAGTTTCCTGCTATTAAGGAACACTTTAAAAAGCTTAATTCAAACGGAAATGAAGTGTTTACTGTTGTTGATTGGGGAGAACAAATTGTCAAAACTTTGAATCTTAGTGAAGATTATTTGGTAATTATTTAGTTATTTATTTATTTATTTTTAGACTAAATTATCTCCTGAATCTGATACGAGTGATACTGAGGTTGAATCCTGTTCAAATGAAGACGAATACACACCAAATTTTATTTTATAAAAAATTTTTTTGCTATAAAATAGATTAAACAAAAAATGGTTTGACTAACTATAAAAATAATTCTTTAAATTAAAATAAAAAAAAAAGTCAAACTGTATAATTGATTTAAAATTAACTAGAATTGCTGTCATAAACAAGTTGGCCTTTTATATATGTAGCTTCAACAATGTAAGTATCTGGATTTAATAATATAAAATCAGCTGTATATCCAAAATCTAATTTTCCATGTGTATCACTAATACCAAATGCTCTAGCGGGATGTAAGGAAGCTGCTTCTAATGCGTATATAATAGAGCAGTTGGTACTGGAGTTCATTGAACGTACACATGCATCCAACGTAGACGCCCCACCGCATAATATATTAGTGTTTTTCACTGTGTAATATGAAGATTGTTGTTTGGGATCGTTATGTGCCGTTATTTGGACATCTCCTAATTTATCTACCGATTCGGCTATGCCATCACTAATAAGAAATATTCTTTCCGGTTTAATCCTATAAGCCATTTTAAGAGCAGCTCGATGCGTATGCACACCGTCTGCTATAAGACTGAAATAAACATTTGGTGAAGAGTTGCTAGCTAACAAGCCTACTAAGCTTGGGTCTCTATGGTGAAACGCTGGCATACCATTAAATAAATGCGTTACCATATTAGCATCAGCTTTAACTGCCTGTTCTGCTATTGCCAAAGAACACGTTGAATGTCCCAAACTTACTCGAATATTCATTTTCGATAAGGCTTTAATTGTTTGAATAGCATTTTTGAGTTCCGGTGCCATTGTTATAATAGCTACATTAGACAAATCTCCATATACATTTTTCATTGCTTCTAGGCTGGCATCCTCGGATTGTATATACTGTTCTAAATGTGCCCCTGACTTTTCCTTTGATATAAATGGTCCATCTAAATGTACTCCTAATACAGAAGCACCATTTTCTACTGAGCCTTCTCGCTTCTTTATCAAAGGTAATGTTTTGTGATAATATTCTACTTTACTTGACGTAATTGTCGGACAAAATGCGGTTACACCACTTCGAACTAAACTTTTAGCGACATTACTTAAATCAGTTGCTATATCATTGCTACTGGAAAAGTCTATTTCGTTTTTTCCATTTATTTTTAAATCTATAAGACCGGGAGCTAATAATGCACCACGACAATCAATAGATTCATCAAAATTATAATTTACAGATTCTGGATTTACAATTTTACCATCTTTAACCCATAAATTATCTTTCATAAACTTATGATTTTTCAAGACTAAACAATTGTAATACATTCTTACGTTACTCATTTTACGATATGTGTTTTTTTTTTTTTAAAAAAAAATTACATGAACTGCCTAGTTAGACTAAATTAAATCATACATATATTTGAGATTAAATTTTTTGATGATAAATGTAACCGAATTCATACATTTATTGATATACCAAAGACTTTATATTTTAAATAAAAAAAAAATCATCATTAGTTTTTTTTCATAAAAATTCTTCTTTATATATTTTAAACATGTCTTCCATATTTCAATAATGCTTACTATAAATATATCTATACATTAAAAAGTGTTTATACAAGATTTAAAACTAGATTTGTACATATTAAAAAAAAAGTTTAAGAAATAAAACAATGAAACAAAACAATTCGAATAAATTCATTAAACTTCATTTATATAATTGGTTAAATTGTAATTTTGTATGTACAAATAAAAATAAATATATTTTATGTAAAATTAAAACTTCTTAAATTAATTATTTTTATTAATGCGTTTTAAGATATTTGAAGTTATTAAGAAACATCAAAAAAATGTTTAATTTTTTTTTCATCATTTTTCTTAAAAAATATGAGAGATCATTTTAGTATATATATGGATAATTATTGTTATAATATATATGTGAGTTTTTAAAAAAAAAAAGAACCTATAGCTTCATATGTCTAAAAAAGCTTAAAGATGGAAAAAAAGGTTTTTTTATTATACCCCACTAAGATATAGGTATAATATCTCAAATAAATATAAACTCCCTTACCAAGAATATAATTTCATCTCACTACTAAACATCAATGAATAATCTAAATGTAATTAAAATACTTTTTAATACCGCACGTTGCATGTATTGTTAGTCATAAATATAAAATTATGGGTGATCAAAATATAGATTCTAAGAATAGCATCAGCCATTCAGATGATCAAGTTCAAGATAAGTTCATTCGAGGTGACTCTACTCTTGAAGTTTATGGATATTTACGAGTTTTACCAATGAAAAGTTCCGCTAATTCAAATAAGACAACTTTTAGTTTAAATTCTCCTCGAAGTAGCGGATTAGCAGCGATGTTATTTGAAAAAGGAGACTCTTTAAAAAATAAAGCATCCCGCAGCTTCGGGGAAAACAAAAAATCTTACTCAAATGACCCTAGAGGTAATTAATCAATAAATATTCACGAAGCAAAAAATAGCAAACATATTCCTTAATGAATTACTTTTATACGATCAGTTTAAAAATATTCACTATATATAATTTAAACTCCACATATTTATACTTTCCCATGAAAAATTTTTAATTTTAATGCGTACAATCGTAAATTTGTATTCTTTGTCAAATATTTGATAATAAAGATTTAATCAGAAAATATATAGTAATGGTTTTTTGATAATAATCTTATGTTTTGTATAAAACCATTTTAATACCAACACATCTTATGTTAATAAATTAGTCAGCTAAATTTATATGTAAAATTCATTTTTTTTTTAATAAAGTAAATACGCACAAATGTGTATTTATTTATTTTAGTTATAATATTGTATTGTTTGTATTTTTTGTAAAAAAAACTCCCTCTTATTAAGAATAATTGTGATATTACGTAAAACTGCTTAATATTATTCAGTTATATGATAAATCTGATAGTGTAAATATTTTGTAAATAATGAGCTGCTTTGAATCAAATAAATTACTCTACATGTTAGTATCAAAAAATATGATTACTTGATCACATAATAATATTCAACGGGTTGTTTAAATTAATTATATTTATCATAAATAAGCTTGCATTGTTTCCATAAAGGATTTTTTTTTTTTTTTTCTAGTAAAATCTTCGCAACGAAGCAAACTAGACTCAATTAATGAAGTTGGTACAGTTAAAAAATCAAATGTGGTAAAAAGCAAGCAAACGACAGACTTAAAGAAAAATCAGCAAAAAAATGGAACCATCAAAATTGCTGGTAATCAAACGCAGCCTAAAAAAATCAATGTGAAAGCTAAAGTCCCTGGAAAATTGGGAGTTAAAATAGTTCCGAAAAAAGAAGCTATTCTAAAAAAACTTCCGAGCAAAGAAAAACAGAATGTTTCTTCTGTATCTTCAGAACTCTCAAGCGGTACAAGATTGAGCCAAACTTCAACTTTACATCGAATATCTTCAAAAAAAGAAGTTCCAAACTTGACAGAGCAGAATCTCAGACGACTGTCTTCAAATCGTCTAAAATCAGCAATACAGTCTATTTCACGTAGTTTTTCGAATTTGATTCGAACGGAATCTAAGCAGAAACTTCAAGTCGTAGACAAAGAACCCTTAATAAAGATGCCTTTAACAGAAGCAGAACCTATTCAGACGGAACCAGCTGTTAGTTCAACACAACTTTCGAGTCTAATTCTGGAACCAAAAGAATCGGAAAATAGAAAAGATATGAAGAGACTTTCGGATATGTTATCTGAGCAGGCATCTAATATGAATGATTCTAATAGATCATTGAATACAGATAATAAATCAAGAAGTCAAATTACAAGTCTTGCATCTTCATCAGAAGATAATTCTAGCGAAGGAAACAAAAAGAAAAAGAAAAAGAAGAAATTAATTAGTCAGAAATTATCAACTTCAAGTTTTTCAAATGTGTTTTCGAGCTTATCATCTAGAAATTTGAAGATGCCATCTGAAAAATCATTTAATTCTGAGGACAAAATGATGTCAGAGTCGGAATCAAATGAAAAAGAATTAAGTAAGACAATAAAGTCTCCAGATCAAGTAGAGGACCCAAATATGGAGTTGAATGTATATGACAGTAATTTTTCTGATAAATCTTTACTGTATAAACCTATTAGTTATACAGCTAATAAATTTAAGAGTGTAACTAGCGAAGATGTCAGTGGCCTCTCTCAATACAAAAATGCTATTGATTCGGGAGTTGATAGTGTAAGTGATTTATTTCAATTAGAAAGCTCCAAATCATCCGAAGCTTTGATACCGTCAGTGCAATTGGAACCCGTCCTAAAAGTTGAGGAAATTCAATCGTCCGTAAATACCGACAAAGTTAAAGAGGTCAATGAAGCTTTAAATAAACTATACAGTGCCGACGAAGACCATATTGTGCAGTACAATCCTGGATTAATACCATCTGCATTAAAGAACCCTAAAAAACCATCAAAGCCTGTAACTGCTAGAAATAACGTAAAAAAAGTGTCTCCTTCGCCAAAAAAAGAAACTTCCTTCGTCAAAGAAGTTAAAGCCGCGAAACCTACAATTGTAAAAAAAACTCAACCTATACTGAAAAACTCGCAATCGCTTGAACCTAAGACCTCTACTGAATTAAAAAAGAAGCCGGCTGTAGCTCCTAAACTTTTGAAAGCAAACTCAATGAAAGCCAAAAATATTGCAGCGATAAAATCTCAAGCCTTAAAAAAAATTCCTACGGAAGAAAATGTACCAAAACAGGTCGTACGAAAAAAATCTATTATAAAAAAACCCGTCTTAAAAGATGCAAAAGAGCTCCGCACCAAAAATTCTCCAGTAAAAAGCTTTATTGCAAAAGAGCTTCTTACAAAGAATTCTTCTGTAAAATCGAGTTCCGAAAAACAACCTCTTTTAAAGAAGCCACTTTTAAGAAAGCCCGCTTTAAAAGATTCTTCTGCAAAACGGTCAATCTCTAAAGCAGATATTATAAAAGGAAATGCATCTCCATTAGCAAAAAAATCTTCCGAGGTATCCAAGGAATCTAAAAAAAGTGCTGTTTTTATAAGAAAAGTTCCTCTAGTTAAACTTAAGCAACCAACAGTTAAATCCAAAGATGAAGGAGACACTTCAAATAATCAGGAAATTGCTCAACCAGAAAAAATCAAAACTATTTTTCAAAAACGTAATGAAGCGTTGGCTAAAATGAAGACGAAAGAAAAACTTTTATCGGAAGAAAAAAAAATTCAGAAACCGGTTCCAAAACCACCAGCAAAACTGAAACCAGCACAGCCAGTTTCCGCTGCCAAAGCTAACATTATAAAAAATCCTCTTACTGAACGAAAAGCCATTATTTCGAAGCGCGATAATCTCAAAATGCCACTAAAGGCTGCTGAACCACAAATACCGTCCAAACAAAAAGGTTTAGCACCAAAAACACCCGCTCAAAAACCGAAATTATTTACAAAAAATGCGGAACAGCAGCAACCTAAATCAACGACGAATCGTCTGGCACCGAAAACAAAACCTAGTATAAAAAAATCTACTGAAATTAAACAGGACTTTGTACAGCGTGAACAGCCCGAGCCAATCAAGCTCGAAAAAGCCTTTCCTAAATCTGTTTTTTCATTTTCTCAACCTAAACTTATGAATTTACGCGATTTACGGCTACCTTCACCGAGAGAATTGAAAAAGTCTCAATCTTTAACTTATAATCGAAACCTTTCTTTTACAAAACCTGATATTAATAGAGGCCCTTCTTTAAATATTCCATACGGTAATGATTCGTCTATATAGACACATATTTTTAGGTCGAACTAAACATTATGGGCGTTCATTACTGTCAAAAAAATCATCTATGTCATCATCATTTTCAATGCATTCCGACAGAGTTTCAACAGGTATTTTATTTTATAAATACTATATTCAGAAAAAGAAAAAACAAATTCTGATAGGTTTCACTTCAGAACTCCCGGTAAGATACTTAATCAATAAAATATTCAAGAATTTGAAATAATATTATACTATATTATATTTATATAGATATCATTATATATATATAAGTATACATATATACATATATGTATATATATATATATGTATTTAATAACGCTATACCTATAAATTTATATATGCACGAAATTATTGTATGACCCTGAAATTAATTAACTCTATTATGCACATTAATTTTTTTTTCATTTCAGAAACAGCCCAGAAAGAAGAGGTAAAAAAACAATTAAGAGCTTTTGTCTCTTCAATATTATATTGGCCATGTTTAAAGACCTGTATATGTGTATATAGTATTAATGTTGTATACAATTCACATATTGTTTAAATATGAATTTAGAGAAGAGAAAGTTTGACATTGAAAACTCCCAAAAAAAAGAAAGGCCCTCTACTT
>JAQIFP010000042.1:47364-87107 GCA_030141585.1 Ophryocystis elektroscirrha
TAAGATACTTAATCAATAAAATATTCAAGAATTTGAAATAATATTATACTATATTATATTTATATAGATATCATTATATATATATAAGTATACATATATACATATATGTATATATATATATATGTATATATATATATACATATATATATATATTTATTTAGTAACGCTATACCTATAAATTTATATATGCACGAAATTATTGTATGACCCTGAAATTAATTAACTCTATTATGCACATTAATTTTTTTTTTCATTTCAGAAACAGCCCAGAAAGAAGAGGTAAAAAAACAATTAAGAGCTTTTGTCTCTTCAATATTATATTGGCCATATTTAAAGACCTGTATATGTGTATATAGTATTAATGTTGTATACAATTCACATATTGTTTAAATATGAATTTAGAGAAGAGAAAGTTTGACATTGAAAACTCCCAAAAAAAAGAAAGGCCCTCTACTTAAAAAGCAAAAGAAGACTTCACCTTCCAAAAAATCACTGAAGTCGAAAGACCTGAAAGCCTCAAAAAGCTCAGAATCTCAAAAGTCTTCTGAAAAAAGTATATTATCTGTAGAAGAAGAAAGAAGAGGTTCAGTTTATCCTTCAGCAGTTCAGAAAGAAACTCAAAAGCCTCTATATAACATACAGCAAGTTACCTCTGCGGATTTCAATAATAACGTTTTTTGCGTTATCACAGACTTAGATGGCAATTTGAAAAAAATTCTACGTCCTTTATATACACCAGATGAAAAACAACAGACCCATGATCAAGTTTTTCAAGGACGCATAGACTTTGAGTCTCCTGTAAATTTGGACAATGATGACGAAAATATTATAATGGGTAACTTTTTCTTATTTTATATATATATATATATATAGATACTAATCGCAGTATTGAGACACCTTATAGTGGCTTTAATTGTGACGTATTTTCTTTATGTACAACTAAAAAAACCCCTGAAAAACAAAGAAAGAAACGTAAGCCATTAATATTATAGAATAATCCGAATAGGTACTATTCAAAATAATGGTATGGTTTACGTTACAAAAGGGCCCCTTAGAGTAGGAGGGCACCCTGAAGTAAATTACAAGGAAATAGAAACTTCAAAGAAACCCCCAAACAGTTACTTAGATCACTTAATTTACGAATCTAAAAATCACGGAAAACAGAAAGCTAAATGGAAAGTAGCTAAAAAAGCTATTAATGGTAAACCTGTGACGATTCCAGACACATCATGGTTTTCATATTATAATTAAATGCATTTTTTTCTTCTAATAGTGCTGAATTATTACTTTATGTATAAATTATTTTATGTAGGTTTTTATTATGTCAATTATTTGTACTTAATACAGAAATGCCAAAGCAGTTTTGAAAAAAATTATGGGGTGAAGAAGTACACATGTACTTACGAATTTGTTTGATCAGCGTTACTGGTATATTGTGTATCAGAATTAAGAGGATGTAATGTACGATTTGAGTCAACGCGCTGTTTTTCAGCTTGCTCAGAAGTATCAAAAAAGCCAGACTGACTTTGGGCCCAACTATTTTGTGCAGAGGGTTCAGTAGCTTGTTGCTGTTGCTGTTGTTGTTGTTGCTGCTGTTGTTGCGCAGCAATATTCGGGTGAAATGTATTATTTCTCATCATAGACTGCTGCATCATTGGATTCATTTGCCATGCACTGTAGTTGTACATGTTCGATGCATATTGATTTTTCATGGCTGCAGATGGGTCGAATCCCGAGTGATTTGTGTTTGACGCCTGCTGATTCCACGAAAATACTGGATTAAAATTCGATGTACTTTGATCTACTGGCATATAATAATTTGGCATTTGCTGTTGTTGTTGTTGTTGCTGTTGTTGTACCATAGGTTTTTGATAAACCATATAATCTGAAAATTAAGCATTTTTATGATTATTTAATTATTTTCAACTGCACATTTCATTCCATTAAACAAATAATCATATGTTTTTCTTAATATATTAATGAAAGTTCTACAAAAAAATTATTTGTATATAAAAAAAATTATATAATTATATATATATATATATATATATATTTAAATTATTTAAATATATGAATTGAATAGAAACTTTTAGAATATTTATTACATGGCTATATATATATAATAATAAGCTTGACTTTTACAAATTATTTATAAATTTAAATTAAACAAATATGAGTATATTCATTGTACTGAATTTACACGTATATTCGCATATATAGACAAATAAAACTCAGATTAGAAATCTTTCTTACCTGAAGAACTTGGTTGATTAGTTGCACTATACATTCCCATGGTATCTTTTTTGGGTGAATTAATGTAGTATTCTTGATTAGTTGTACTGTCTTCACGTTGAGTCTCTTGAAGAGGATAAGCGCTTCTAGGTTGTTGCACTTGTTGTTGTGCAGTTTGTTGTTGTTGTTGTTGTGGCTGTTGTTGCACTTGTTGCTGTTGTGGCTGCTGTTGTTCATCATACTGTTGGTAAGCTCTAGTATCAGTGTCATCTGTGGTTTGAGTTTGATTAGGTAACCCAGACTGAGGAGGTTGAACATTTGATTGAGTTTGTTGTTGATTATTTTGTGAAGCACTTTGCTGATCCGAATAACCAGTTATTTGGCTTGGTACCAGATAAGGTGTAGCAGGTATTGAATAATTATTAAAGGATTGTTGCTGTTTAGGTGGTATTACCATGTGTGGTGATCTTTGCATATTCCGCATATGTGAATATGCTGCTGCAGATTGCTGGTAATATAAACTAGCTGCAGCTGCAGCTGGAAATGAAGATTGCTGAAGTAAAAAATATGGATGTATCGGTACTACTGATGGTTGAGAGGACGCTGATGGTGCACCATATGCTGCAGTATTTGCAGTTGAAGGATTAGAGTAAAATCCCGCAGCAGCGGCAGCAGCTGCTGCAAAATAATTAGATGTCGTATCAAATGCGTTTGGTCGCGTAGCATTAGAATTCACGGCAGTGTTACCACTAGGAGCATTAGGATTAGCTGAAGTTAAATAATCAGGCGGTCTATTTCCCGTTATAAGTGGAGAATATAAAGATCTAGAATCATATGTTGGAGTAAATGGAGATCTTTTAGCATATGCTGGATGTTGTCCGCATAATCTTTGATAATCTTGTAAAGTATAATGGTATGAAGAAAAAGGCTGTCCAAATGCGGTGTTCAATCTTGCTGCTGTTACAGCATTAGTTGAAGCGGCGGCAGCAGCAGCTGCAGCTGCTGAATGTCCTTGCATTGGATTAGCAGATTGTAGCGAAATAGCAGTTTTCATAAATGAACTTGTAGATTTACTGTCAGGTAATGGATATTTTCTAGGTCTTCCTCTTCTACGAGGTGGTTCCCCTGGTATAGGCCTAGGTCTTCTTCTAGTAGTTTTTTTCAATTCACTTAGTTGTTGTGTACCAGACTTAAATCTACTGGTAAATTCTCTGGTATGTATATTATCATATTCTTCGTCATCGTCATCTATCAAACCTCCTCCATTGGAATTAATTAATTCGTCATCCGTTATTCCTATCATATCAGATACAAGCATGTCCGAATATCTTGACGATCGACTCATTATAGAACCAGAAGCATTGTTTCCGTAATTTTGAGGGTATTGTTGGGTTCCACCCATTGAACTTGTATGTGAACCGTTTCCAGCTGTAGCAGAAGACATTTGTTGAGATTGAGAACGTGCTGAACTAGATAATCCCGTTTTATTTAGCTTCAAATATTTAACATCGTCTCCATATATGCCCATATCTTCATAGGGTCTTAATCGTCCATTTCGTGTACGTGAACTCAATCTGTGATGTAGATTAGTCGAACGAGAAGTACACAATGGTAAACTACGACGTAGAGATTCTTTATTCCATGATTCTCGATGCTCATTAACTAAATCCAAAACTGATGCATCATAGCCTGATTCTAAAATAACAGTAGGCAAATTTTGATCTTCATCTTTTTCTGAAATAGGAACACTGTGTTTAGGCTCACTCAAGTCGAATTTTCTTTCATCATAACTAGAAGATTTTTCAGGTGAAGACGATTGATCTGAAGTTGCTACTTTCTCTACTACAGGTACAGACACTAAGTCCAAGAAACTAGGCTGTTTTAATGGACTTAGTTGGTCTGGATCGAGTATATGTAAATTTCCCAATTTTGACTGTGCTTCAAATACCTCGTTTAATAATAAAACTTTTGCTTTACGTTTATATATTTTTGAACGAGCGTTTGCGGGTGTTTGTTCGTCTACTATAGACTGTAAAGCTGTAACGTTTGCTTGGGATAAAGGTTTCATTAATTTTTCTCTTTCTGCAGCTTGTAAGCTATATGTAAATTTTTTGAAGAACCTTCCAGGTATCAAATCCCCGTTTGCACCATTATTTATAGTCCAGTTTACATGTGCGTTAATTGCTGACGGAATTCCCGTAGAAAATACAAATGGAAGACAACCAATACCACTGAGAAATACCTAAAACAACATATTTTTGTATACAGATTATCAAAAATATTTTGGTATCTACACTTTTTAGTCCTAAATAAAGTTTAAAAATTATTTACTATACATATATAAGTATAAATAAATATAAATATAATAAAGATATATATATAGTTAAATATGCTTATATTATATATATATATATATATATATAGGACAAATATTCAGTATATTTATATATATGGCTTTTTTTTTAAAGCGATAAAGCAAAATATATGTTCAATATCTATCACATATTAACGTGAACCACAATTTATTCCAGGTTTATTTACCTGTATTAAATGAAGTGTGATATCAATTTTGGCCGGAAGAGGCTTAAAAACATGCCAGAACTGCTTCAAAAAAGCAGAGCTGCAGGATGAAGCTTTAGTGGCTAATGAAAGTAACCAAGAGCCCATTTCTCCTTCTTTTGTCCATGTTTGAACTTGTTGATTTAACGTAAAACTGTGCTCAAGGCAATAAGCTCTTCTAGTTGAGCCTCTTAGATCCATATTGAGTACTATCAATAATGTTTTCAAATTTTATTATCTTACATGAAGATCTTCTGTATTGATAGTCAAATTTGCATCCCCAAAATCGAGAACAGCTCACGTGGAAACTATAATTGGTAATTATACAAGTTATAATACACATAGAAATATATATAAACATATACATAAATGTATACATATATATATATATATATATATTAGAAATAAAGATTATAAAATATATTGCAGACATATTATACTACCATATTTCATGGAACTAGGATAGTAAAGAGTTATGTAAGCTAAACTATTTTAACAGCGTGTAAGTCTATATTTTTACCTTTGTTGACATTTAGGGAAACTGCATTTCCATAAAGCTCCTGTTGCAAGTCCGCATATCATACAAGTTAAATTTCGCTCTGCACGTGAAGCACCAAAAGTTGAAGCAACAGCAGAATTGTCTATCCAGTTTCCTGGACGGCTGTCATATTTTTTCAATATGCGCCCGACATGACAGACACCATTGCCTTTTAATTTCGGCGGTATAAACCACTCAACACATGCTGGGTGTACCCAATGTGGTCCTGCAGATTGATCAAAGCGCTCAGCAGATGCCTCTGAATAATCATTTTGATAATCTGAACATACACAAATAAAAAAAATTATAAGCACATACCAGATCTAGTATCATGTGTGCGTGCTTGAGGGTTATCCAAACTACCAGCTCTCCTCATAACTAAGAACCCGTCACATCTATTACATAAAACACAGCTGCCATATAGTGAAACATATTTCCAATAAGCAGATGGTTGTTTATCAATTTTAGTCGAGTTGTAGAAATAGTCGCATCTTGAGCAGAGAATATATCCCTTGCACGTGTATATAATGTATTCGACTATATCATACATTTTCCGGATGTCAAAATACTCACAATCGTGGCTACCTCTATGACCTATAAATTAAAGAAATATTACTTAAAAATTATTATTATTAATGATAAATATAAATTATTTCTAAGAACTCCTACTATTAATTATAAATTATTAATTATATTATTATTTATTACTAATAGTTGATTAATTAAATTAATAATTATTTTTAAATACACTATTCAATATTAATAAATAAATTTAAAAAATAATATTATAATTAGTAAAATAGTGAAGTGTAGTTATTTTTCTTACTGGTTCGTCTTGATAAAGATACACGGTTTTCTGCACGTATAAGGAATTGAGGTGACTTTCTATGGTTTGAATTTGCAGTGCGCATTCTTGGTGGCTGTATAAGCTTAGAGTCTTCATGATCTTCTTTTTTTTTTTCGGATTTGATTACGTCTAATGAGTGGTCTATTTCAGCATTTTGTGTATGGGAGTTATTTGCACTGTTGCCACTGTTATTACTGTTAATATTAGATTGTGTGGTGTTACTCCTTTCTAGCTCTTTCATCAATTTACTGCAATAAGTCATACAGCAAACAACGCATATGCAGCAACCACAGCAACGACAGCAAAATAACGTGCGTCCAAGCACGGATGGTGAACTAGATAGGGATTTGAAGTTTTTCGTGTCATCCCCTCCACGCGAGTTATCGGAATTTCCGTTTGTATTTTCATCATTGCAAGTAGATAGCCACAACTGCCCTGGTTTACAACAGACGCAGCAGCTAAGTTGATCAAATAGATTAGGGATTTGTGTAGATATGTTTAATACATTAGAATTCTTTAAATTTGACTCTTCATCAAAATCTGTTAGCCAGCTTAGCCAAGGAGTTTCCCAGCTGGCTACCACATGTTTGGTAGTTTTGCTTAATTTTTCCACAGTATCTGAGCAAGGAGGAGTACCATTCAAAAAAACGTATAAGCGAACAGCTAAATTCATCAAAGTCGAATAACCGTATCCTCCTAATCGCCTCAAATATAATTCATGAGTAACATGTGCTTTGTCTTCATCATGAAATAGCGATTTTACTGGTTCCGTGTATAGTAATTGAGAAATTTGCGTTGTATGTATATCCTGCTGACGAAGATCTTGGTTTACTGGATTAGATATACTCATATTATTGGATGCAAAACCGTTATGCTCCATAGGTAATCTTTCATTATATCTGGACTGTAGCATTAAGCTATTACTAGTATTTGAGTTACTAGAATTATTACTATCTAAATTTCCATTAGTATATATACCGCAATCAAAGCCTGCAGCAATCCAAAATGCTGAGTCAAGACATCCGTATCTTTCTGATATTAAATGTGACAGTTTTCCGAAATGCACATCTGTTATGTGTATTACTGAATTTTTTTCCAGAGGTTTATTAATTTTAATAGTTTGTATTGGATCATATTCATATTCGTAACTTTCTAGCGATATTAAGTTAGCATTAGGTCTTTCCATACTAGGAGACGCTGTTAATTGTGCTATAGTATCATCTTTTATTGACATAGATGTATCTTCCATATTCAGTAAATTATTATTACATGAATCTTCATTTACTGTATGGCTACGTACGTTAGGGAAGTACAAAGATACACAATCAAAGTCTTTTGAGATATTCGAATCTTTACACTGATTTTTACATAGTAATATTTTTGATAATAAAGATGGGTGTAATAAAGTTGAATTCCACTGCTTATACTGGTTTACTTTGTTAATGTTATATTTTCCTTGATTATAGTCCGTATAAATAGACAATTCTGTGTTTTCAGCTTGAATTTCTTCATCATTATACGTATTTGTATGCATAAAAGAATCTACACTATTAACCATTTCCGCTGATTCTTCAAATGTTGAATTGGAGGTATTTTTATCATTGATTATCATTTCTGGCGGACTTCGAGTCAACTCAAGATTGGGTTCAATTTTATAGTTAGTTGGATCTTCGTTATTCTCGGATGGATTGGCAATTGCCCTTGGTGCATAATTAGAGGACTCAGTAGGTTCTTGTGCTGATTCTGTTTTGACATCTGAAGTGGAACTCTCAAAGTCTAATAATAAATCTAAATCGGAACCGGGAAATAGGAAATCTAAACTCTCCAGAGACACATTGTGTTGTGTTATAAGAGATCTTAGCCACCAAGGTGTCAAAACAGAATGCGTTTGTGCCACGAAAAAGGCTTCTTCTTCTATCTTCTTTTTATATCTTTTTTGTTTTTCCAATGCATAATGATATACCCGCATAGCAGGTGTTGGGGGTTTTTCCTTAGAGTGCTGTAAACAATACACTACAGGGCGTGCTTCACAGAACTCTGTTACACAATTTTTTTCTTGAGTAGCACAAGGAACATGGAATGACTTTAAACATTGAGTATGTCCACATTGTACTGGTGCAGGCCCATATTGATTACAGAATGTGCACCGTAATTTATTACGTTCTCCATCGGAAGTATAGTCTAGATGCTGATTATATAGAAACCCATCTATAGCTAAACAACAACGTATATGAGAAAATTCCACGCTTGAAGGTTCAGAAATACTTTTTTTTATAGCACCTCCACCACTAAAACACGCATCGTATCCGCATAGAGAACAGCACGGTATACATACGTTAAATTCCTTAGTGTTTTCGCATGTAGTCATAGGTGCGTTTGAATTAATACGATCTAATAAATCCTGTGTAAAATTTGATGCAGAGACTGACAAATCGGGATATGCAGACAGTCTCCATTCGAGTTGATTCCCAGACTTGCTATCTGATTTGTCCTCAGTATTAGTTTTGCTAGTATTTTCAACTTCATTTGTTTTAACGGAATTCAGCTTAGTTTTAATGTTTTTATTTTTTGTTTGCTGTTTATCGTTGTCTAGTCTTTTTTTGCACTCATCTATTTCTTTCTGAGTAACTACAATTTTCCATGAATACCAATGAGTAGGAGACCGAGTGTGGAGACGTGACAAAAATTGTTTACGTAATTGGGGATCAAAGCGTGCGTATGGTTGAGACGATACAGTGTTCGATGTATCTCCAGCGGCTGCTGTAGATCCTCCTTGCTGAGATGGGGGAGCAATTTGCTGGGCCAGTTTGGTTTGTTTACCAGGGTCTGTTTCGTTGATCGCAGCATTTGGTGCATTTGATGCATTTGCAGTGGGTGTTACTGATGTTCTTGTTGTAACCCCAGAACGATTAAGACGAGGTCTTCCTCTACGTCGAGCAGAAGGTCGAGTCAATTGAGGAACACTCATATCTAAAAACAAAATATATATCTGACTACTTGGTTGTATTTATATATTATAATCCCTCTAACTACATTTTATCCAATCTTTAAGATTAAATATAAAATATTAAACGTATAAATATTAATAAAATTGAAGAATAAATATATTAATAGATGAAATTAATATATATATATATACGTGTACGCAATTTGTATCAGTCTAAATTGATTACCAGTTTGGCGGTCTAAATTAGACATTTCCATCATATTATCAGACTTTTTCATTAGATTAGGGTCATTAGAGCATGTAGGTGATTGAGGTGGTATGTAAGCTGCCCTTTGCTGGAAAAACTCTTGGGTTATCAACGGTTGATCATTTTCTTCGAGTAAAGTAGGGAGATACCAAACTCCAGGATTTACTGAATTTTTATTATCCAGATTTTGAAGATCATTATTTGATATTATTTCATAAAACTCTGAAGGAGTTTTTGGACCATTTAAATGACGAATAACACACATCGCTTCAGGCACATTTTCAACCTAAACACAAGCAAATTTAAATATAAATTTATTGTATAAAAGTGTACAGTTAATATTATTATTAGACAAACTTACTTGAAGCATAACCAAACGACAACAATCGCAGTACCACTCAACATCCAAAGTAGGAAGATCTGATATTTTATTTGCTTGAAATTCTCCCAAACGTTCTTGATCAGGACCGCAATTTTTTAGTATGGGTTTTTTATTGTCAATCTTTTCTGCTATTTCGTTAACCTTTTTATGCAATTTCGATTTAGCTTTATGATTCATTTTCCCTCCTATGTTTTCATCTAAATATGCTTCATCAACAAAGCTTTCATTTGAAGCTTCATTGGAGACAACGCTCGATAAGTCTTCATTAAACTGGTCCATACTTAGTTTCTTTTTCAACAATGGCTCGTCGTCTTCTAAATTTTTATGTAAATTGTCGGAAATATCGTCTTCCCTTTTTTTATTTGGGATAAATGTTTTCTCAGGGATATAAAGATCAATGTCATCTGGATTATTATCTTCATTATCCATACCTATCGAAGATTTTAAACGGGTATCTGCTTTTTTAATTAAACTGGGCTTAGAAACTTTCAACATAGAGCATCCTTGTACTCTAAGTCTTCCTGTTCTTGAAGTGTTTTTAGGATTTATAGAACCATTGCCTTCTACTGCATTGATTAAAGCACGGTTTTTTCGAATAGTTCGAAATCCAGATTTTACATCCATATTTTCTTCACTGGTAATTTCGAACTTCTCATCGTCAGAATATCCAGGTAAATCTTTATTTTTCATGGAAGATATATCCGAGAGCGATAAGTCTGTTTGATTGACCGTCAACTTCGGATAGCCCACACAGCTATGGTGGGCGGGTAAATAACAGGCATCACAAAATATTATAGGATTGTCATCATATACAATTCCACTTCCACACACACAGCATAAAGCTTGTTCACTCCACCAACCTAAAAAATACATTTAGGAAATAATCTTCATAATATAAAATTATTTGTACTACTTTGAATTTTCGTATTTTATTTAACAAAAATTTTTACATTTTGGCATAGACAAAATATAATATAAATACATATAAACATATATACATATATACATATATACGTATATACATATATACATACATACGTATATACATATATACATATATACATATATACATATATACATATATACATATATACATATATACATATATACATATATACATATATACGTATATACACATATACATATATACATATATACATATATACATATATACATATATACATATATACATATATGCATATATACATATATACATATATACATATATACATATATACATATATACATATATACATATATACATATATACATATATACATATATACATATATACATATATACATATATTTAAGTATATATATAACAGTAAACTCAACTTGAAATCAAACTATTATTGATAATTGTAAAATAGTTTAAACGTGATAAATGTATAATAATAATAATGTTGATTAATTACTTATAATAATTATTATAATTTATTACTTGGAAGATCATTAACTGTAGGACAAACAATTCGCATGTAATTAAGACTTCCACATTGGCGAGCCAGCGTATAAGAATGTTTCGCTGATGAAGACATACTGAAAAACTCTTTGCGATATATATTGACCATTTTCTGAAGTTATTGAATATATAAAAAAGCTTAACAGTAAAAAAAGAACAAATGCATTTGTATATATATATATATATATATATATATATATATATTTTTTAATTAATAATAAAGTTATTACCTTTTCAACAGAGGCCCAATAAGTTTCATTCTGCAGTGATTTGCGTTTATATTCGGACAAAATGTTAGCAACTCTAAGTTTAATTAAGAATTTGATGAAATAACGTACGCTGTGCATTTGGTTTCCATAACGTTACTTAGGTGTTGAAGAAGTACTTGTTTCTCACATTCAAGTTCATCCATAGGTGCAGTAGCTTCATTGGTGTCTGGCATTTCTTGTGGATAATTTGTTGAAAAACCGCTATTATCAGAGGATTTCTTGGGTTTTTCCAAGTTTTCCTCAGACTTTTCTTTTTCATCAGAGTGCACTAGTAATAAAACTTTTCCTTCTTGATTTTGACCTTTAAACGCTAATACGGGATTTGAAGGATATTGAACATTTTCAACCATTGATTCTTTTTTTGCACTCGGAGTGGCTGTTAACGACCATTGTGACCAAAGACCAGGTTGACTTGGGAAATTTACGGTTTTAAGAGCAACTAGTGGGAATTTATTCTAAAAAAAAAAAAAAAAAGACATTAAAATTATTTTAATTTGAGCATCTAATTAATATATACAATAGCTTCTTAGCTTTTTTAAATAAAAAGCAATATAACTAATAGTTTAAATAAAGTTAAAGTAACTTACAAAGTCTTGAGAAGTTTGTTGAGATTCAGACTTGTCACCCTCTTTGGCGTAATCTGGACTGGTCTCATAAATAATTTCCATATCTTTCTTGCAGTCAGTAGACCATACAGGCTGAGGGCCAGAAAGTATGGTAGGTAGATGAAATAAATAAGGAATCTTTTTTTTTTCAATAGATGGATACATTAAATGCATAGGAGCACAGGGATGGTGAAGATTGTGTGGATGGTTCTTCATTGCACCATACGTGTCATTATGTAAAGGATGTATACCCTGTAATATGGTAGATGGAGTCCCAACGACAGTCGAAGAACCCGGAAAAGATACCTGTGGTATATATTCCATATATGGAGTATAGACTAGAGCTTCTTGGCCCATATATGGCAATAATGGAGTTACCGTAGCCGCAGTTGCAGACGAATGTAATATTGACCTCTTGTCATCCTGTTTGTTACTACTGTTTGAATTATTCGACGATAAACATTTTTGTAAAATATGTTCTGGCTGCTGGGTTAAAGATTGGTAATGGGCATCGGAAACGGCTTGAAGAAATTGAGACCAAGTTTTGACGTAATTTAAAGCATTAATAAACTCATCGGAATAACACTTTTTGTCACATCCTGATAAGGGTAAATTTACTAGAACTCGAACTCCTTCAGTAGGCGCGTGCGATTGCAAAGGAGGAGTTAAATGATGATTTAATTCATATTGATCTTTAAATTGGACTTCTTCAAATATTGTTTGCAAAAATTGGGACTTATCTATTGAGCGGTGAAGCTCTGTAGCACCTAAAGCTCGACAAGCGTATTTTAGCATTTTTTGACGCCAATCTGTATTGTCGGAACTTTGTTGTTTATGTGGAGTATTCATAGGTTTTTGTATATGTTGACACTCTCCATATTGCTGAATCATTGTACGTTGCTTCAAAGTTAAATTATCAAATAATGGAAGTCCCAATAATGATGCTAAAATGACATCAAGGTTATTAAACCCGATAACTCCAGAAGATGAATTTATGCCTGAATTGGGAAGTGCACTACAATTAGTTTTTCCCGCTACTCCAGACGCAGAAGGAGGAACCATGTTATTATTACTTGTATTGATTCCAGGAATATTTTCTAACTCTTGGTGAGTGTCAAATGAAATATTTAAATCATCCATGTTTCGGTGGAACAATGCTGCCATATAAGCTTGTCCCACCAAATATTCCCAAGGACCCACGAAAAAATTATCATTAGTATTACTTTCATCTTGACGTCTCAATATAACTGATGCATAATTTGACTGTATTTTGCTTTTTCCCTTTTTTTCTTTATTATAAGCCTTTAAAAACTGTAGTCCATATACTAGATGACCATGTAACGCATTTATAAGCACATCCGGAACCGGTGCGAATAACGACTAAATTAATAAAAGTTAATATAAAATCATGTTTAAAAATAAATGACAGGTAAATTAATCTACTATATTTAAATAATTTTGATTAATTCATTTTTCGTAAAAAAAAAAAAGGTTGATACATGAATATACAAACTCATTTTTAACATTGACATTATATTCGTGATAAACTTATTAAAGCTATACAATTTTTTAAACAAGTATGCATTCAAATTTTGCTATAAAGTTTACATTTATTAGTATTCATATTTAAAAATATATTATACTAAGATTTTTATAATTGATAATATTTTTTATAACTCGACAAGTTCTTTAATAAAAAATTATTATAAATATAATATGATTTATTGAGCGAAATTTAAAAAGTCTTGAAAAAAAAAAAAAATTTAATTGCGCATTATTATATTAGCCTTAATATAAACTTACTAAAATAATGAGGTTTTGAAAGAGTAGAAAAAAAAAGTTTTATAAAGACTATTAAGTGATAAATAACATTAATATTTAAAAAAAATTCACGCTCTAATAATATGGTATTTTTTTCAGTCACCACAAAATTAAACATTTAATATATAAAGCTATTTTCTAAATATAAAAAAGCATGTAGAATGCTGATATACAAATAAAATGTATATTGAAAGTAATCACTATTCTATAAGTCAGTGTACGCATAAATACGATGTATCTATCTATGCAATTCATAAGTGCATTTATACCTTCTCTACTTCAAGCCATAATAATTCAGCTTGTTCTTCTTTATTGTCTGCATTTGTAAAATCCGTGCTTCCTTGAACTGGTTCAGTTCGAACAGGATTCCTTTGGTAGCGACCAAAATTTCCGCTTCTTGGAACCGGCATTTAACTTTTAGCAATTTTTTCGAAATTAATGACCTCGGTTTTTACACCACCAGATATTAATAAAAAAAAAAACAATTTTTTTAATTTGTATAAATCAGGTTGCAAATTCTATTTAATAGCTGTTAAACCAATACAATATTTGAAACAGTTAATTACATGAAAAATCGAGAATTCTCTGGCAGTC
Source organism: Ophryocystis elektroscirrha (assembly GCA_030141585.1). NCBI lineage: Eukaryota > Apicomplexa > Conoidasida > Neogregarinorida > Ophryocystidae > Ophryocystis > Ophryocystis elektroscirrha. Next base: position 61,870 of record JAQIFP010000042.1, read on the forward strand.
AAAATAAATATTTGATATACATTAATTTTATTAGATTTAAATAGGTACAGTCTGCTCGCATGTCGAGTAGTATTCCTGACAGATATATAGTATATATAATTGCAAGCATTTATCGTGATTATTATTGTTACTTATGTTATTTTGATTGTTTCTTTTTTATATGTTTAAGTGAATTTCATAAAACACTTAGATTAATATATATTATAGTACAAAGTGTGTCATTCCTTTCAGCTTATTTCCTGTATGCTTTCACAGATAACTGCAATCATTTTTTCGTGAAAGTGTAAATTGGACTGCAAAAAATCAATTAATTATAAATTAATAGCTTATTTAGCATAAAATTAAGTGTTTTTTATAATAGTATGAGAAAATACAGTAATATCGCTTTTTTACTATAATTTGCATGATTATATGTATTGTGTAATCTTTAAGATAAAAAGAAACAGAGTAATACATATTTATTTTTCATAAAATATATTATGCAGTTATATAAAAGTATTATATTATTTAAAAACATTTATAGGCTAAATTACGTTGCCTTAGATGCGTAGGAACATTATCTCGCATACAATTAGTATAATGCTTGATTCAGCAATTATCAATAAAATTTATTTAATACTGAAAAAACATTTAATATAAAAGATACGAATATGTGTGCTAAAAAAAAAAAACATTCATATATAAACTTGTATATATTTTTTTTTTTTAATTCTATGCTTATACATAGCTATGTAAGTTTAATAATATCATCAATAAATTATTTTTTGAATTTAATTTATATAAATATATATTTAAATTAAGGTGTATGAAGAAATTCGCATTCATTTACTTTTAAGCTTGAGAAGTCTATATAAAGACATTACCGTATACATGCAAACAGTTAAATTTATTTATAAAAATAAATTTATATATATATATATATATATTCAGAGATATATATGTATATATTTACACTTTATCAATATATATTTATATCTATATGTATATATATATATATATATATATATATATGTTTTAGTAAAGATTTATATATAATTAATTATTATTGTTGATAATAATTAGTATAAATAACTTCTTATAATATTACATAATATATGTATGCGTGATATACTTACTTTAAATATCAAATAAGAGACCTTAACGAGTTTTTTCACTAATTTCAAGCTGAAAAAAATTAAGAGCCCTTACAGAGTTCAAGATTAAAACAAGATAACTTTTGTCGTGACCAAAAATTGCATACCATCTATATATATATATATATATATATACTATTATAAAATATGCTATGTTATACAATACATAATAAAGTATCTAGTAAATACTAAAATGATTACACATATAAACTTGAGCCGTTTATTTGCAATAACTGATCTTAATGAATTGATTTGTTTATTTCTCATCTAAACAAAGGATACATTTAACTTATATGCCTTTACCAAATCTAAAATGCTTTTTAAGTCTGGAACTTTATTATAAGCTTCCCATACAACCCAACTTATAGGCGAAGGACTTTGATTGCTGTCAGCCCAATTTTTTCCATAGCGTGAAATCATTTCAGACTCAATAATATTAAATAATTCACAGGCTAATAATTGGAGGACTTTTACAGTAATTTGGACAACGTTGTGCTCTGAAACTGTCATGAACCCATCAAACTTCCAATAATTAGTCTGCAAGTGTATTTTACAAAGTATGGAATTTACTTTATTCGAAAATGTCGGAGAAATGTTAATTTTTGCAGTCAAAGAACTAAGATCACGTGAAGCTTTGATCCAACTTATTGTACTTGTTCTAAACAAAACATTTTTTAAGCTGGACATGTGAATAAAATTACACGTAAATCTACCACTAATAAATAAAAGAAAAAACGCACAGTCACATATTTGCATTACGTGTTCAGAATTATTGGTTCATAGAAAGCCCATGTTTTGATAAAGACTTCTTCCCCTAATTGCCACTTCAATTGTAAAGGAGACTTCAAATAAATATTTGACTTATAATTCCAGCAATAAACTAATATTTACGGTATACAAAAATTATCGTACTTATAAAACATTGTATATACTTCAAAGTTAAACTATTACAGAAGTAACGCTTAACGTTATGTATTTCGTAATTTTCCAGGCCTTCAACTAAATTACAAAACATACAAAGTAAATACCGTACTTAATTTTTTTTTTCTCAAATATTCAATAAATAAATCTTTCACCGATACAGTACTTGCTTGAATGCTTAAGACTTTAACGTCAATTAACTCTATTTTAGGCAACTCGTGCGCGTGTCTTAGGATTAATTTTATCTCACTTTTTATTCCATAATATATTTCTCTATTGTATATATATAGCAAAAGTCAATATCAGTACTTTTCTATATAAAATAAGTTTCTTGATTCAAAGTCAATAAAATTTTTGTTACTCTCAAATAAATGGTGCAAGTTTATGTGTATATTCATATGCTTGGCACTGTGTAGTACATCAAATATAGTAATATTCAAATAAACTTACGGCTCCAGATTGATCATGTACTCCAATAATATCTTCACATTTTTTAAAAGATGATGACTATGTAAAGCTAGCTCTGACAAACATCCAGGATACATTGTAGTCTCTAGGTCCTTAATAGTATACGTATACAAATTATTTCATCCTTACCTTATTAACTGTTATTTTATGTTTATATATATTTGCAATGTATTTGTTTTTTAAACAAAATGTATTTCTAATAGGGTTTTATTTTAAATCTATTCATAAACTAATTTACTTCTTATAAAAGACAATACTTACAAAAAATGCTCAATTAAATAAAAAAAAATAAAAGTATATATATATATATATATATATATATATATATAATGTTATTTATATATTAATATTATAATATATTAATATAGTTATATATATATATATATATATATATACTGTTATATATATATATATATATTCATATATAAATATTTATATACTTTTAATAGATTAATATATATATTTATATATATATATAAATAGACATATTGATTAAGACATAATAATATATATTATTAATAAATATGTCAACATATACGGAACATACTGTAGCATAAAATAAAAACTTAGTATATAATAGAATTTTTTATTGATTACTTGGTTAAGTTCAATATACGCAAGTATAAAGTATTTGAAAGCTCGTTAAAAGGCTTTTTCCATGTATCCAAGAAAGGAAGACTGATGAAATCGAGTGAACAATTAGCCTGTTTCAAAAATTGTATTGTGAAAGGTAAATTGTAGGTAGTCAAGGTTTCCCATTGTTTTTTGCTAAGCGTGAGACATTCTAAAGATGAAATTAGAAAGCTTAAGGGTTGGTTCACCTGATATTACATTTTTCGTTTCTATCTTTTCTTTAATAAGAAGGTCCGTACTCTATAATTTATTTTAGTTCAAACTTTTGTGAACCATTTCAGTTTCTTGGAGGCGCTCAAGCTTGATGTACTTGTTAAAAGCTTCATTAGCATGAAAATAAATCTTTTTCCTAAGAATTATATTTATCAAGTAAATTTTTATATTAAGTTCTTATTGGAAAAAGTAGACAATATATATATATATATATATATATATCATCTCACCTTGTTTGTATGTTTCCATTAATTGTCAAAATTATTTGCAATTGAAGCTCACAGTTATTTAGAATAGTGGAGTAAATTATTTGGAAGACCGCCTTTCTGACGCATAAAAAACGCAGAATGGTCGTTGAATAATCACGTAAAGGCACTAAGCAATCAATAAAACCAAAACAGTTCTCTTACAAAGAACGCTAGGTACATTTAGTGCTAATATATTGATAGCACATTGGTGACTTAGAAAAAAATGTAATCTAATAAAATATATAAATCAAGAAAAACCGTACAAAAAAAAAACAGTTGACTAGTGCACATAAATTCAGCAATTTTATTTAATTTTTTACACTATAAACTTCCATTCATACAGACTATAATACATTTACACTTATTAATTGATATATGGCATCTTTATATCCTATTCAAAAAATTATTATGTAATAAACTTAATATATATATATATATATACATATATACAAGATTTATTGTAATAATTATATTTATATTTTTATCAAACTTTGATATATTATTGATAACATCACATATAATAAACACATATAATATTGTTTGTAATAGCACTAATTAATAAATTATGTTACTACAATCAATATTGCAGATACAAACATATCTTTGACTAGTAGTTTGTGAATTTTTCCATAGTACAATATGATAAATATAATAATGATGTAAACGGTAAAATAACAATATAGTCTGAATAATCAAAATATTGTGAATTGCTTATTAGAATGCGTTAATAAGATCATAAAAGATTTACAGATTTATATAGTACATATACATATAATACAAACTAAAAAAAAAAAAAAAAAAGAAAAAAATGTACGTGCAACAAAAATATGAAAATATAACAACATGCAGGAGCTATAAAACGTATACTAATTATAAGATATATAAACAAAATACAGATTTAACTTCATATAAGCTATTCTAAGTAAATACTAATGACATAGTCGAAATTATAACTTCGTGAAAAACACTTTTGTCTATAAAACAATTTACTCTTTATACTGTAATATACGGACGTTGTAGAATTAGACAAAGTAATGACATGTTGCATCCAAATTCACGATAGCTTGACGGCACGCACAATAATGTTTTTTTTTTTTATTTTTAATTTTTTCAATATTGTTAGATTTTTTTAATTTAAATTTTCCGAAAGTAAATTTCTTACTTACTATGTATGTATAAATGGTTTGGAAATGTGCAGAAAAAAGAACTCCTTCAACCAATTCTAGCCCAATTACGGTTCCAGCTACAACAGAAGCTTTATTCTCGAATCAATACTTTGAAACGCCTAAAGCAAGAGCCGCTTCTTTATGTTGCTCAAATTATAGACATAAACAGGACGTGTACAAATTGAACAAATATCATAAGGGTAATATAAATTTTATGTTGCTTATTTTTTACTGAAAATGAGCTATTTGTATAAATTTATTTCATGTGCGATTACATAACATAATTTCATTTTTAATCGTATCAGTTAGTGAACAATTTTTGACACCCTTCTTTTTTTTTTGTTAAAAATGAATAATATTTTAAGTTTAACATATGTTTGATGTTTGTACATAAATTATATAAATGCCTATTTTATTTAACTTTACAAAACAAATATAAACCTATAAAAAACGTTGGCTAATATGAATTAATCAATAAATATGTATAAAAAAAAAAAAAACTTATCGTAAACTGCTGTTCATTGTCTATGTTTAACCATAAAAACTAATATTACTTCATAAACAGTTATATAGTCATTGACATATACACGTGAATTCATGATATTACTATTAGTCTATTGCATAAATCATTTAGATCAGACTATTTATATTCATATATATATGGGTATATATATATGAATATATATATGCGTAACTATATATATATATATATATGTATATATATACATATAGTTATACATATATATGTATATTATATATATGTATATTCAAGCTCTAATAACTGTCTTATATAATTTGACTTTAGAATATAATTTTTTGAATGTTGAATAAATAAAAGTATGCAGCTAATCCTGTATGGGAGAAAATTACAGATTTTACTCCTCCTCCTATAGATTATCAGACGTTAGGATATTCTACAGCAGAAAAATTATTGTATTCAAATAAATACCGCAAGTCCGAAAAATCAAATAAAATATGTCAACCAAAGTTTAAGAAGTATTTAAATGATGGAATTTGTATGGAGCAATATAAAATAATATCTCCAAGTTCGTCAAATTCAGATTTAAAACATTTAAAGTATTACAAAGTATGTAAAGCATTTGAACCGCTATTAAATAAAGATAAAGCACCCTCAACTGTGATAAAGAAATTTGAAGATGTAAATCCAGGAGATGTTTTGTTAAAGTTAAACTATCAAGACTTGATGGTACCAGAAAAGAAAGATAATGACGACCAAACCCATTTAAGTGTATTAAACAGAAAAGGTATGGAAGCATCTAACATGTGCGTAAATAATAAATTATTAGAACATCTTCAAGCTTCAGTTTCTCCATTGATTACTCATGGTACAGCTTACGTAACACCTCATCATGCAAAACAAAACGAAGCGACGTCAAATATCGCAAAAATTAAAGAGAAATGGACTAAAAATGTAGTCAAAGTTTTAGCGAATTTTAGTCCATCAAAGAACATAGTACAATCTAATAATGAACCTAGAAAATTTGTTGTGTCAAAAAAGCATTCTCTTGATATTTTCGAAAAACCGCCGGAAAAGTCATACTCGGAATTTAGGACAAATTTAGATACAAATGATGAATTGGAGAACCCATTAAAACGCTCTATCCTTAAACCACAACCTGTGGGATCTGAAAAATCCATAATTGCCGCTTTTAAGGAAGAACAGAAAGAAAAGACTAGTATCTTGAAAAACAATAAAACCCCTGATTTCGTAGGTGCAGCTTTAGACGTTTCTAACTCAGCATCTATAAACAATTCTAAAAGTCTCTATGCTGATTTTGATGCTCCTGAAAAACCACAAGAAAACATTACTCAGCCAGGTATAGAAAACACTTTTGAAAACGTTAATGAATATTATTCTGACATCCCAGAAGCCACAGAAAATATTTCTGATGCTAATGGCCATGATAATATGAAACAATTATTTGAAAGTCTCAACAATTCACATATATATCCAACAGACTCTGTAAAATTAAATACATCGTACGAAGACATTAGCGATCCGCACTCGAGAAATGAAGTCAATACAGCTCCGGATTCTTCTCAATTTAATTATTCCTCTTTCACTGAAGAAAGAATTAAAGACTCCATATATCTTCAAGATAAACAACCTGTCAGACCTCAAAATAAATGTAATAATTAATATATTTAACACGCTTAAATAATTAAATTACAAATAAATAACAAATAGTATACACTCATAAATATATATATATATTTATACCCATATATGTATACTTATATATACATACCCATATATATATACTTATATATATATACCCATATACATATACTTGTATATATATACCTATATATTTATATACTGTCTACATATATAAAAGTTACGGTTATTTATATATATATTTGCATATTTGCGTATATAAATCAGTATTCTTACACAGTTAAATAAATCTGATTGTACTTATACATGAATATATATATAAATAATAAGGTGGTTTTGTCAACTAAATTTTTGTATTATTGAAGGCTACAAATGTAAACTTATTTGCATCGAAAATGAAAATCCTTTTAAAGAATACACTCCAAAAAAGAAGAAGTCAGATTTCGAAAAACTATTACAATTACCAATAAAAAGGCTTCAAAGGTCAATGACCTCACCCGATCTTGTAAATTCCGAGAGTTACGGTAAAGATTTTAATATATTGTGCATTACTGCACAGGACTCGATTATGATATACATCCGCTCACCAAAGAACTTTTATATTATAGCACACTTACCACCAAATTACTGTGTTCATTTGTTCAGCAAAATGTTAATACAGATAAAAATTCAGTTAATCTTGATTTTAGAGTCAGAGAATTAAATGCTAACAAACTGCAAAATATGAGTATAGTTCAGTGCGTTGGTCAGTGTTTGTGTGCATTAAATGGTTACTAAGTAGATTTTAATATTGATCCAACGAGGACTAGTTCTTATAGCGATTTTGCCGAAGTATTCTCAGTTAAAGTAATTAATACACGCATGGACATAATTCTATTCTATAGAGAGATTATACCCGTTTAATGAAGGAATGTGACTCTTTACGTGTTCAGCTGCTGAAAGCTCAAGTAAATATTAACATACGCTGTTGATTAAATATTATACTCTAAAACTTTATTAATTAAATAAGAAAATTGAAACTGTTTTTATATATCCACACAATTAATACAATCAATATTGTATATATATACAGATATATATTGTTATTCATAATAACTCTAATAAATTTATATTTTCCTTTTTTCGGAATACTTAAATACTAAAGTTTTATATATATATATATATATATATATATATATAATTGTTGAAGTATGAAATTGCATATTAATGTGTATAATAAAATTACTGGAGTAATTTCTATTATTGAGCAAATTGTGTAATGAATGAAATTATTATTCTTTCGCACAAAAAAATAAATAGCTAATTGTCACAACAGTCAGATATTGATCGTTATCGTTCTCGCTGTGCTGTTTATAAATCAGCCAATAATCAACTTGTAGGTGCCATATTTAATAAGTGTATTATAGTTTTCTATTTTAAAAATTGTTTTGCGAACTTCTGGATACCATCCACACTTTATCAACGATTTTTTGAAGCAACTTGAGTAATAAAACTTTTAGATCTAAAAATATTATTTATAATGCAACTAGCTGTTATGTAGGATTTGTATATAGCACATAAAATATCAGAAATTAAACTTTTGTATTTTCATCTTAAATAACACAAATGTCATTGCGCCTGTATACTATATAAGAACATAATTTACACAATATATTGTTTAGTATAAATGCTGACATGATAAAATTCTTTTACAAGCAAATAATTCATGAATTACATGTCGTACATATTATTTTTTAGTTTTCCAACATATATAGTACAAAACCCACAGAATGCATGTGCATATATAAAATAGTGTATTTTTCATTAAGAATAAATTTGAATAAAAACCTGAAATTCATTGCTTGATAATTATTGACATTATAAAGAATTAAATTAGTTAACTGTTACACTATTCAAAATATAAAGTAAGTTAATATTATTATTTAAATAATCAACATGTTTTGATATATATATATATATATATATATATATATATATATATATATATATATACATACATATATATATATACATACATATAATTATTTATGCATATAAGTATATATAAATATATATATACATATATATCTAGTAATTACACAGAATGGAAAGTGATAATATTATAATGTTATTTATAAAACAAGTAGCATATTTTAATTATATGTTAAATTGTCAGAAATTTGCAACTGCCAAGTCATAGAAGCTCCGAATATTTGAGCAATAGAGACTCTCCAACAAAAGCTTTATTATCGGTTTTAGCAGCAGCTAATAATTCCCAAAAGCGGCAAAGTAGTAATTCAAATGATTTCCCAACTTCCTGTTCTCATTGTAAATCATATAATAACTCGAAGTTTTCTATAAGCGGTTCAACCAATGCTGGACCCGAATTAATAACCACTTCCAAAAAAAATTATATATACAATGAAAATAAAAAAGCACTTGAAAAAAAAACTTCAGAAATTCAGACGCATATTAAAAATTACTTGCAATATATAACAGATTGTTCAAATCAAGAAGACGGAATAAACAATTTAAGCAGAAATGAAAAAAAGTCTAAAAAAATTTCAAAACACGAAGAAAGGTATTCAATGTCCTCCAGAAGCGGTTCTGATTTGAATTCAAGAACTGACACTAGAATATATGCTGTAAACCCAAATTATTATGAGTTTCAAAAACACATGAAAACTGAAGCGTCAATCCAGAAACAAAGTTCATCGGAATTTAATAGCGTCTCAAATGATACGGATGAAAAAAGTAAAAGAGACAATAATATTAATTGTGTCATGGAGTATAATCAGCTCCCTTCCATTATTAATAACGAATTAGAAAATAGTTCTCTGGAAGACCAAAAAATTGGAAGCGCATATGAAGCGAATACTTTTCAAAATGTTCACACAAACTCGAATAGTATAAAAGATTTGAATACCTTCAGTCAGCTACAATCCGCAGCATTGAATCAATATTCAGATTCATCAATAAAAGAGGACAATAAGTCGGTAGACGAACTGTACCAGCCAAATAATACGTCAGAATTGCATAGAGATATTTCGACTATCAACGCTACATCTACTTCATTCAAGTCCAATACATCCTCAAGTACACTAATAAATAATTCTGTGCCAATATTAAATGATGACAATGAAGACGATTTGTACTCTAGTTTTGCTCCAAATAATAACCAGCCCATTGAAGAATTTGATGAATTAAATAAAGTAAATCAGCTATTAAATCTCCAAGCTAATGAAAATATGTTTTATAATCCAAAACCTATGTCTTCGAGTATATCTAGCTATGAAAAGTCATTAACTTCCTCCAGTCAACCTATCAATAAGAACCGGCTCAAAATAAGTAAACGAACGGAATCAAAACTTCTATCGTCCCAAAGTCTTGATGCTTCTCAAAATAAATTGTCCCAAAAAAGCTCTAATTTAAGTCAATTCTTAAGTAAAAAATCCTCATTTAACAGTAAATCCGAGTCTAAGGAAGACACTATATTGAATGTCCACGAGGAACTTAATGAAAGCTTTACATCTGAAACTTTAGAGGAAGAGAAACCTTTTATTACGCTCGAAAGAGCCAATACTTTTTTGTTAAACAGATCCAACTCAAAACAAAAACTTCCAAGTAATAAATCAGATTCTCGGCTTCTCAGAAAAGACTCGAATGATTATATACACTACGCATCTGATAACAATATTACATATAAATCAACTGCAAAAATGTCATCTAGTAGCACAACAAAAAGACCCGATGCTGTGCCACCCTTAAGTTTGGGAAACGTTGGATATGGAACATGGTTATCGGGCAATCAAACACATGGTGAAACATATCAAACATGATCAGCCATTTTCTTTTTTTTTTTTATAGTAAATTAATTTTTTTTTATCGTTTATAAATTGCTATGTGAAAACTTCGATTATATAATGTTTTCTATTGAAATGAACATTAGATTGTTTATTGAAAAGTATTTTTTTTTTTATTTGTAACTACCAAGTGAATACTTTATGTATAACTGTAATTTTTTTTTGATATATATCATATAACTTTTTTTTTTTACAAATATATAAAAATATACATTATTTTATACAAAAAAACAAAAATATGTAAATCTAATAATTAAATATTTAAAAATATATTTATATGAAAGAAAGCCTAAGAACTTTATACTATAATATATATTAAATTAGTTATATTTAATTAAACTTGTAGAAAGGTAACAGCATTTTTTCCAAACCTGAAGAAAATGGTGAAATACTTGTTCAAATTTCAGGCCAGTTTAGAGTGTGTAGATAAAATTGAATTTGATTTAAAAGATGTAGAGTGGCTAATCAATATTGAGGATGCGCTAGGTGCAGAAACCAGAGAAAATGTAACTTTAAATTATAATAACGTAACTGAAATCCCTAATTCCCGTGGTACTGCAAACTTTATGATTCGGTGGAGTTCACATAACTTTGGCACACTGAATTTTTTAAAAACAAAAGATATATCAATTTATGACAACCAGAATAACGAACCTTCGGCTATTGCTAGCGTAGAATGTCGTTCTTTGGTACCCACACTGATAAATGATATTCGTAATGGTATTACAGTAGTCTCCAATAGTGGAACTAAATTCTCAAATGTTGATTTTTCCGAAAATGACTGGTGCGAGTACGATGAAAAGCTAAATAATTGCGTCCGTGTATATGATATACAATGGACGATACAAGTCACAAAATAATTTTTTTTTTTTCTTTTAATAAATTATATTTAAAAAAAAAATATCTGATTTATAACGTTTAATAAAAAATTTACTGCGTAAAATCATATAAATGTCAAAACTATGTAGGTTTGTAGTTATTTCAGTAAATTCGTACAAAAAAAAACTGATATCTTTAAAATGTATTCAAACTGTACATCATAAATTTATTTTTGAATAGTTTTATTCAACTGTTCAAATAAAATAATAAATGCTTGTACTAATTTTACAAATTCTTATTTATATTGGGAATAATACGATTTTAAGTAGTAGAGGGGTCTGCACTGTTACAAGGCCGATACAAAATTGTGGCCTTAACGGGGATTGTATAACCATTAATTCAGCCAGCACTTGTTTATGTGATTCGGGTTTTGCAGCCACTGGAAGCTCAGTTGAAAGATGCCAACGTAACGCTATTTATATTTCTTAGTAGAATTGATCAATCAATTATGCAAATATTTATAATGTAATTATAAATCTGTGCTTATCTACTGAATAAATACAGTAAAAAAATATATGTATATGTATATATATATGTTATATATATATGTTATATGTATAAGTTATATATATATGTTAGATATATATCTTATATATATATGTTATATATAAATGTTATGTATATATATATATATATATATATCTATTATATATATAAGTTATATATATATGTTATATATATATAAGTTATATATATATGTTATATATATATAAGTTATATATATATGTTATATATATATATGTTATAAAATATGAATTTATTGATAATTGATGGGTAGTAATTGAATATGTAATCAATTATGCTAAATTCTTGATAATTGATAAATATTTACATGTAGTATAAATATTATTTTACACATAATTTGTATATATACATAATTATATATAGTTTATATAACTTTGTGTCAATTAATTAGTGGTTGATGTATGTCTTTCTCACACACTGTGTTTAAATGGAGGTATATGTCAATTCAATAATCTGTAAGAATTTATTAGAAAAATTTAGTATTTTAAGACCCTTAAATTATACTTGTCGCTGCCGTAGCGGGTTTGGTGGAAACAATTGCGAGAGTATATTTTGTTGTTTTACAATTGAGTAGGGTCGACATCTATATGCGATATACCAAATACTTGTTTAAACGGAGGAAAATGTATTCTTATGCCATCTAACCCAAATGGATTTATTTGCATATGCCCTGGAGGATATACAGGGGTTATTTGTGAAGGTAATTATCTTTGTCAAGCGTCTAGATAATACTTTTAAAACTATACTCTAATAACATGTTTATGCATTGCAATTTTAGTTATAATTCTATTATTGTGTCAATATTATTTTTATATCTAAGAAAAAAAAACCCCCGCCTTTATTTATTAGTGAATTTAAGTAAATAATTTTTATAAATATTTATGATTGTAATTTAATTATATGATTATAATTCTCATTTAACAAAAATTTAGCTTTGGATTAAACAGACTGAATATAACATATTGATAATGTGTTATATTAAATGTATATTTACTAATGCTTGAGCATAATATATTGTTCTTGTTAGAAGTAAGAACTATCGGGATCGGCAGTGCTGGAGTTGCTTTGAGACCAAGTAAATATTTCTACAAAATTACAGAATAAATAGTTTTATTAATTCTATGCTGGATAATATGGATCATATGTGCTTTTTCATTTTTGTATTTAGCGTTCAAAATGACTATTAGATGGTGGTTTAGTCGATTTCGGCCTGCCGTGACATAAAAACAGGTTTTTACACCTTATGGATGATGTCGTGGATACTTCAATTTTTAAATTTGTTTTAGAACGTTTTCAAAAAACAGTAGATTTATATTTGAAAGCTCGAAATCAGACTAGTATTATACAGTCAGTTGAGTACAGTGCTGTAATATTATGGAAGTTTTTGGTGATTGTAAGACGTTACCAAACATGTGCACAATATTTGCATAATTACTGTGAAGCCTTAGATGCCATATATAAAGACTACTTACCGTCTAAAACAAATTCTAAAGCAACAAAAGATGAATATAACAGTGAAGATAATGTTAAATCCCAAGTTAAAGAGTCGTCAGATAAAAAATATTTAAAAGAAATCAGAGAGGCAAATACATCTTACCGAAGTCCATATAGTGAATATATAGATATATGCAAAAAGTCGGATTTATTTGATATTCAGTGTATTAAAGATAATACTTTACTATCTAATCATCGATTAGATCAATTGGAGAAAACCAGGTTTTTATTTTTACACTGTAAAGCCTTTCAATATATTTTAGCTCTTGTTGAATGGACTGAATGGGTTTCCCGACTAAAATCGACTTTTAAAGAAAATATTGTCACTAATGCTGCCCGTTCCCAACGCTCTCTCCAAAAACCTTCTCAATTAAGTAATAAATTTATACAGTAATATTACATATATATAATACTTTATTAATTACTACTAGATTTGCATATATCACTATTAACAATATGTTTTATTTGTTTTTCGCCTAGATAAATCAAATAATAAACATATATATATATATATATATATGTGTATATATATATGTGTATATATATATGTGTTTATATTTACGTGTACATATGTATATATAATTTGATTTATATAGTATTAACATTATAAAATATATAAAAAAAATTATTATGTTAATTTTTTTTTTTAGGTCAAAACTCTAATACAATAAATGCTTTTCAAAGAAATATGTTCAATGATTTTCCTATTTATGCGAGAAAAACCAAAAACACAAACAAATCACAAATTCAAAAACCTCTTGATTTACAGAAATCAGCCGAAACCGACAAATCTTTTCAACACGTATGGAACATACTAGTTGAGGGCCGACTTGGAGATTTAACTCCTTGTCTCGATAAATTAGGAGAACAATGGATTGAGAGTTTAATAACAGGTTATAAGATAATTAAACAGCTTTATTTTTTATTATATATTATATATAATTAAAGTATAATAATATTATATTAAATTTCATTGCTATGTACTGTAGGACAGATACCCAACTCTAATCCGGACTCTCCAGCTACTATAGCGTTTGATTCTATATTAACATTAATACCAGCAAGTATATGTGACAACATTAATTGTGAAATCCAAGAATCTAATAGGCTTTTTAACAATAGTAAGTGTGGTTGAAACCTTATGTGTTTGAAGAAATAATTATATTACCAATAAGTTCTTTTTTTTTTCAACGAAATTCATTTATTTATATTTTGATATAATTTTTTAGATGATTTGGAAACGTGTGCAATATCCTCTGCGTGGTCCCTTCGGGTTATATTTGAGCCAGCTACACATTTAATTCGTACAATTGATAATTACGTAATTATAATTATAAATAATAAAATTTAGCATATATATAGGTAGAGGAATTTTCTATTGGAAACTCGTCAAAAAACTTACTTACTTCTGTAGCAGCAAGTGCTTGTAAAAACGGTACTTATTATTTGAATTAGCAATAATAACTTTACTACCACTAATATAAAGACATCAATCAATTCCATTTAAATTGCACTTTTCATATTTTCTACTAATAGATGTGTTATAATTTGGTCATATTATAGAAATTAAATTTACTTATGCACTTAACTGATGTTTTTTTAGGAGAAAGATCTATGACAGTACATGAAAGAGCGTTTTACGGCTTTATATCAGGAGATTTCCAAGCAATGTTACCAGCGTGTAAAGCGTCTTGGATTCAAATGCTGTGGTGCGGAGCTATAACGCTACAAGAAAAGTTGTTAAACTGGTTTTTCACGGCTTCTGAAACCAAAGAAATTTGGCTTCATGATGATCTATTGGTAAATCTCAATTAATTGAAACGTCTAAGATTCTACAATTATTATTGCAACTGATAATATATATATATATATATATTTAATGATGTTATTATATATCATAAATTATATATATTTAATTCCTATATATATGTATATATATATATGTATAAATTTATTTGTATATATTTATTTAGATTATTGCTTACAGTTTGAAAATTGTAGAAAATTTATCAAGCAATTCTTTTTACTGTGGAAGAGAATGTTAAGACAGCAGAAGAATATACTGTTTTCAAAATAATTTCTGTTTTTTCCTCATTATTGATGCATCCTGAAAATTGCATTAAGTCATTTTGTGACCTAATAAGCAGCATTCAACAACCTCTCCTTATAGAATTTATTAACTATTTTATCGCATTGTACAAAGAAGACATTACTAAGCGTAAGTAATATAGTATTAATAATTATGATTACTATAATTGAGTATGTACTTGTATATATATACACGTGTGTTTATATACGTATATATATACACGGATATATGTACAAGTATATATTAGGGTATATATAATCACATCAATTATTTTTATAAGAGCATTAATTATATTAAAAACTACAAAAATTTTATTCTTGTATGTTTTTTAGAGCTAAATTGTCCTTCATTGCAATCACAATGGAATCAGTTTTGTGACACATATCTGATGGACGCTCTGAAAACTCCTCCTGACTCCAAACAAACAGTGTATTGTGATTTATTTTTTATTTCCAAGATCAAGCCTTCTAAACAAGTAAGCGATAAAAAGAATAACATTTCGCTGATAGTTGAGAACGGGCATAGTCTGGCTACTTTCATGGATGCATGTTTTACCTAATGGATCTCACGTATTCGATGAACTCCCCAAACATTCATTTTCTTTATTATTAAACCAAACCAAAGATGTAAGGACTTTAAGTTGATTATATTTTTGACTTAGAGTTTCCCACTGTTGCTTTTGTATTGGCAAGAATTTGTACTGAAAAATGATTCCCCTCAAATACTGTAAGCTCTATTATATACCAATATACCTTTGTATAGTTCGGCTATAGTAAAAATTTAATAGTGGTTTATACTTTAAGAAATATTATACTTCTTATTGTACAGGTCTTATTGTTCATATAAAAAAACAATCTGTACTAATAAACTTCTTATAAATTAGATAAAATGTGCAAAGTATATACTGCACTGTTTATAATGATAAGCCCAAAATACATTAAAATTACCTTTATTAACAATTTGCTACTATAGGGACTTTATACAGTACACTGTTCACTATTTAATATTGACCATGCATATTCTGGCGTCAGAGGAACTTGATATAGACATGATTTCCTTAATATCCACAGGAATGAACACTATTCAAACTTATCCAAATTTCAAATCTTTTGAAGGAACTATTCAAAATAATTACCAAACTATTGACATGGATCTTATTACAAAACTTTCATTCGTTTCTATAGATTTAGCCACATTCATTCTTTGCATTATTAACACTCTTATTGCTAAATATATTGGGATAGTCATAAACGAGACTTTCTATCAAGTAATTATAAATTTATTTCCTCTCATATATGCTTGATTAATATATATATATATATATAGATATATTTATTTATTAATCTTATTAATATACATAAATTATAAAAACATTAAACTAAATTTACTTGTGTATGTGTGTGCTAAAAAAAAAAAAGAAAACTATTGTATGCCAAGTAGATGTATATACATATTCAGTATAAACATTTGACTATATTAGGTGAAAAAAAATGAAGTTAGATACGCTGAGACGGAAATGAAAATTGATCAAACTCTGTCACTAATTATTGAATCTGTAGAATCTAAATTATTAGAATTGATTTTTACGCAAATGGAACGATTAATTAATGCGGAATTTTGTGGCAAAAAACACCAAATTGTCCTTTGCGAAATTTTTTCTCAGCTACTTCGAAACCCCCATACGATGCAAATTCCCAACGCCAAAATAAACTTCAATTACATAAAGTCCATTAACTATACATTTTTTATTCGACCTATCCTTAAGTTTTTTATTCTCAAGAATGTTGTAAATTATATTTTTGCCATCAAGGATTTACGTGTTTTACTATTGGAAAATGTACAAAGAGCATCATATAAGCAGTTGACTGACTTGAATGTAGGCTATACATAAGAAACTATATAAAAAAATTTTAATACATATATTTCTTTTATACACATTTTCTACTTGATACGTATAATGAAATGTAGAACAAAATTTATATGCTTTCATTAATATGTAATTTTAAATATATTATAATTATATATAGGTTTTCTTTATATATGTTCATTATATATATATATATATACTTTACAAGATTAATTCTATGTACTGATAATGTGTTGTTTCAGTCTCTTAAAACAATATCTTTTCCACTACTGGATATTATCGAAAACAAATTATTGTGGTCTTACGATATTCCTCCTTGTGAGTTAGGAATTAGTGAAATCGGCTGTGCAATGACAGTACTAGCAAATATTGATTCAAATCCTGAAGTTTTAGTGGAATCTGCTTTTTCTCTCTTATGCACTGTTCTACAATCAGGCTACCTACTTAAATTTAGTGCGGATTTTTGCTACAAAATTGTATCTTGTATAGATACTCCTCAACTAAAGAATCACACCAGAAAAAAATTAGTAGAAAATTTTAAAGCTCTTTCCCAGTCTTTGTTACATAATGGATATTACGATTTAGATAAGTAATATCCAATTTTGTTCATTAAAATAAAATTTAAACGGAAAAATAAACTTAATAAATTTTGTAGTAAAGTTTGCAAATTTTTGCAAATATATGTATAAATATATATGCAAACATAAATACAATTATAAAAAATTAACTTTAAAATTAAAAATAAAAACAACCAATTGTAAAATTCATTTTTCTTTAATAGTAAAACTATATTTTTTTTTGCGTATAAAATATATTTTAGAATTTATATTTTCAAAGGATTTTGCGGAAGTTGCTGTTCTATTGATTCAATCAATTGATTGTAGATGGAAAGACAGCGTTCTTTTAGCTCGTCTAGTGAACAATCATTACAAAATGTTATAAAAGGGACACCACTATTATTCAAAATGTCGACACTATTTTGATACGCCATTTGAGCTTTCAACCTTTTTTGGAATTCTTCATCATTTAAAGCAGCGAAATTGCGTTTAGCAACACGATCTTTTAAGATATCCGTATTTGGGACATACAATAGTATAATACCATCCATAATATGCAGCCTAAGATACTTGATGTTTTATCAACATAAATACCAATTAGCTTCCAGCAACACAGCGGCTTCCACAAATATTGCTTTTACTCCTGTTTGTTTTTTATAAATCGCAATTTCTTCTTGTATCAATGAAAGGGTTTCAGGCCAAACTAACTCTGAATATGATATAGAAAATTAAACCTTACATTATACTACATATTATTAATAAAATTAAATACATTTCGTATATGAGTAAAAAAAAAAAAAAAAGTATGATTGATGTATAGTTTGTACGGCTTTTTTATAAATAACATAAAACTTTAAAAATTTCCTATAGTCTCACTTTATTTAACAATCACTATTTCTCTTGAATACAATTATAGGTAATATAATATTGAATTTAACATCCCATAAAAACAAATAAATAAAATGTATTCGAGTAATCTTATGTGTATTATTTTATTCAAGAATTATAGCGTATTAAACAACTTTATAATTCATCCATTTTTTATATGATAAGTATTAGATATCCACTATTAGAAATAGTGTTGTCTATTTCAAGATGCACTATTTTATATATTAACAGATTTGAACTCAATATTACGCGTTAACAATTTCAATAAATCAGCATTCTGAAATACAAGACTGCCAAGAATTTTTCTATTTATAGATTTGTCTTCATTGAGTACAGTTGGACCAAATAAATCCACTAAACGTGAATAAATTTTCGAGTTGATATCGTAAGTTCTATGAGCGACTTTATCTGCATCTATTGTCATAAATCCATGCTCTTTGAATATATGCGCACATGTAGATTTGCCTGTTCCAATACATCCAGTAATTGCTATCACATATGGTGGATGCAACATTCAAATGTGCACAATAAATTTAACTTTATTTCAAATTAATTTTTCTAGACTATGACTAAAAAAAGCTTATAATTGTTTGCTTTCTTAAATAATGATTTTTACAATTGTTATGCTAAATTTTCTAAAAATATGCTAATTAATTTTTAAAACATAGCATTAAGATAGCAAGTAAACTATTTTATAAATATATATGATTATTTGCACACCCTTGATAAATGTAGTTATTTATGTTTGTATCGCTCAAATAATTTAGCTGTAAATTTCCAATTTCATTTTTTAACTTTAAGTACACAAACTTTTGTGTACTGAAAAAAAAAATACGCTATTAATTTTTTTCGAAAAATTATGTAATGTGATGCTATAATGAAAATATATGAAGAGCAGGATCCCAAAATAAACCTGTTATTAGATCAGGTCAAATCAAATCAATGTCTCTCTTTTATCAACAGTATCATAATCCATAAGCAATATGAAAGCAACAAAGAAGCTAAGAAGGCTGTGATACCCCAAAATGCGTCTGGTGGAAGTATTTGTACGTACAGAATATAGTTTTTTTTATAAGTACAACGTGATAATCTGCGTATGTATTCAATTTAGTGTTAATGTGTATATACTAAATATACTATTTATAATACTCTTACAAATTTAATTGATAACAGACCGTACTTTATCAATACCCAAATCATATAAACTGGAAATTCCGCACAAGGACTGGAGTGAAATCGGCGTTTCTGTATACAGAATGGGGGTAGGGATGTACCATTCCAGTGAGCTAATATATATTTTTTTAATAGAGTTACGAATAGGCTTAGTTGTGGACAATGTCGAATGGCATTTCTGGGAAGGTTGTGGGGTCCAGCCTAGTCAAAGATATTATGACAACGCACAAAAAGCAATGGTATCAATAAGTCATGTTCCGTTCATTCAATATGTACCCATTGAAACTATAACAATTTCTCCTATTGAAATTGCAGAACTTTGCACGCGTTTAGGTGATTCTTTATATAGCGTTCACACTTATGATATTCTGAAATGTAATTGCAATCATTTCACTGCTGGAGTTTTACAATGGTATATCATATAACAAATTTTCTATTTTGTAGCTTAGGTCTTGTTGCCAAAATGCCTTCCTGGATTAACAGGTAGTTTAATTTAGAAAAAATAACTTATTCAACTGATAAGTAAAAATTAATTGCGCATTTTGTAATCAATTTATATAGAGCATTAATATATATATATGTATATATTATTACATGTATATTATATATATATATATATACATATATATTATATTAATAATTAATAAATATATTATAATATGTTTTTAATAAGTTTATTTGTAGGCTTGCAAATGCAACTGGAGCATTATGGTAACTTTATTGAAAAATTTGTATATTTATAATAGTTCAATATTACCTTTTGTTAGACATTGGGTTGACTTTATTTTACAGCGTCCAGCTATAATTGATCGGTATGCAGGGCTTCGAAGTTATAACGCTAACAAATAATTTTTCGATAGAAAAAATCATTTCACTTTTGGCAGTAAAATTTACAAAATAGTTTATAAGTCTAAGAACTTAATTCTTAGCAGAGGAATCTTAATTATACAATATGAATGAACAATATAATTTTTTTTTTTTTATATATTCAAAATTCAACTTTACCTAATTTATTTTTGTAGTTTACACTATAAATACAATTTGAGTGAATTTAGTTGATTGTAAAAATGTAGAAAAATATGTTAAATTTCAGACAAATTATATTTATTTCTTTTTAGCTGCACCTTTAGCAGCAGCTTCTTTCTTTTCTACAGTTTTGATAACACCGACAGCAACGGTTTGTTTCATATCACGTACGGCAAAACGTCCGAGAGGAGCGTATTCAGTGAATGATTCGACGCACATTGGTTTTGATGGTTCCATGAGAACGATGGCAGAGTCACCATTTTTAATAGTCTTGGGTTTTTCTTCAATAACTTTACCAGAACGCTTATCAATACGTGTTTCTAATGCAGAGAATTTGCAAGCGATGTGGGCAGTATGGCAGTCCAAAACTGGGGTATATCCAGCTTTGATTTCTCCGGGGTGATTTAATATAATAACCTGGGCGGTAAAACTAGAGCAAGCTTTAGCTGGATCATTTTTAGAGTCAGAAGCAACATATCCACGTTTTAAGTCTTTTGTTGATACGTTTTTCACGTTAAATCCAACATTGTCTCCTGGTTTGGCTTCAGGTAAAGACTCGTGGTGCATTTCGACTGATTTACACTCAGTTGTGAGTCCAGATGGAGCAAATTGCAACATCATACCGGGCTTAATGACACCAGTTTCAACACGTCCAACTGGAACAGTTCCGATACCACTGATTTTATAAACACCTTGTAATGGTAAACGCAAGGGTTTGTCTACAGGTCTGGTAGGTGCTTCCATCAGGTCTAATGCTTCGACTAAAGTCTTTCCTTTATACCAAGGAGTACGGTCAGATTTTTCAGTCATATTGTCTCCATTAAAACCAGAAATAGCAATAAATGGAACTTTAGCTATGTTGTATCCAATTCTCTTTAAATATAAAGAAACGTTTTCAACAATTTCTTTGAAACGTGATTCACTGTAAGGAGGTTCAGTGGCGTCAATTTTGTTTACAGCAACTATCATTTGACGAACACCAAGAGTATAAGCAAGTAAAGCGTGTTCTCTTAATTGTCCATCTTTAGACATAGCACCTTCAAAACCACCAGTTTCACTAGGCACGACTAATAACGCGACATCAGCTTGAGATGTACCAGTAATCATATTTTTAATAAAATCACGATGTCCTGGAGCGTCAATAACGGTGTATTCGTATTTGGGTGTTTCGAACTTCCATAAAGCAATATCTATTGTAATACCACGCTCACGTTCTGCTTTAAGCTTATCTAAAACCCATGCATATTTAAAAGCAGATTTTCCCATTTCAGCGGACTCTTTTTCGAATTTTTCAATTGTTCTTCGATCAATTCCACCTAACTTGTAGATTAAATGTCCGGTGGTTGTTGACTTTCCTGAGTCGACATGACCAATAACAACTAGATTGATGTGTGTTTTTTCTTTACCCATTTTATCAGGATTTTATCAAAAATTCTTTACTGATAAACAACAGTTTTATCCTGTTATCTAGGCACACTATATGTGTCGCGTATAACACTAATGGGACAGAATGCAACAAGGTGTAACGAATAAAAAGCTAACAATATGTGCTAATTATTTTTATATAATTTCTTATTTGTTATTAAACTTGTCAAACAGAATTTGATTTAACTTCAATTATTTTGTATGCGTTTTAATTAATTTATATAGTTCATATAAAGTTACAGTACTAACTGAAAATTTATTTTAATATTTTTATATAATCTTTCAATATTTTTAACGTAACGTAGATATAAACAAATACATTAAATAAATTGTTACAATTTTTCCATTATTTTCCGTCGTCTGTGTACATCATGCCTTTAAAATATTAACTTTTCTGAAATTGGTTTATTTATATACGTTGTATAGAATATAGTGCTTAATTATCAAAATAAGTGTAGTTTGTCAATAAAAAAAATACACTTTATATTAATTATATGTTTGTTTACTAAAAAAAAATTAAAACGTTGATATGTTTTTATCAAGAATAATACTGCAAAGCTTTAAAAATGCATTATTTTCGTCGGAAGTAGAAAACTTTACATAATAATTCTTTTTAGATTTTAAGGCAATAAGGCTTAAAGTACTTTCAAGTTTCTTGACAGAGGCCAAATTTAAAAGACAAATTCCTTCGGGAAGTTTGATAGATATATCGTGAAGTAGTATATATGATAATGTGTAATTTATATGGCCAGCTTCATAGTAATGCTCTTCTTTTCTTCGTACTTCAACATTAAGTCGTTGTAATTTGTTAAGGACGCTACTAGCTTTATTAATCTTAAGTAATAATTTTTTGATTTTTTCAAAGTCTGCCATATATATATACAATGAGTATCAATTCACTACCTGGATCAGTTTTTAAGTATTGTATAGGAGCTTCAAGAAGAGTCTTTTGTTGTAAATTTGCTTGAGCAAGTAAATGAGTATTTAATTGATGTAAGGGAGATTCAAACTCCAAAAGAAATTTTGTTGCAAATGAGATAGTTGCTACAGATTGAAGCATACTTATTTCTTCAATGTCTACTATGTTTTTTATTATATAGTTGAAAACTCCATCAGGAGTTTTTTCGGGAAAAAAGGCTATTACAGTTGGATTTAGTTCAGCTTCAAATAGTTTAAAATCTAATATAGACCATTCGTTCTCAATATTAGCGTATTTGATCAATAGTTTGCTCATTCCCGTCTTCTTATCGAAAAGATTTTTCGTAACTAATATATACAAAGTTTCATTAGCAAGTTTCTCTTGAAATGTATTTTAATTATTTTAATTAATGTTTATAACTTTTCATACTTCTTAACTCAAATGTATGTATATATTTTAGATATCTTTATGTAGCAACATACACTTAAATTATTTTTATGGTTTTTATGCTTTTTTATATTTAATAAACATTCGAGCTTACGTTTAAAAATGGTATATTTGTATGAAGCTTCAAATAAATTCATTTTATTGAATAAAATAATTCTATCTAATAAGTCTCCAAATGCTCTGAGATGTAAATTTGAAGAAAATCCAGAAATTATACAAAACTCCTTTAACCTAAAGTATATGTGAACTTCCTCTTTTTCATGAAATATACGAAAACTTTCAGCGGATGTTAGTTCATAATGCTCTTTAGACTCAAAATTTTTTATAATGAAATTTTGATTTATATATAATACTGACGCCTCTGGAATACTATTTTCTTCATCCCTAACGTTTAATTTCGCACCATGTAATATAGATAATGTGTCAGAAGCAACTTCTTGAAGCCATTGTTGCAATTTGATAAAGCTTAAATCAGTCTTTAACGTATATTTAGAAGTCAGCAATTTATAGTCATGAGATTGCATTTCATTAACTTCTGATATATAATTTATAGTGTCTTCTTTGGTCTTATTAATAATGAAATAATTTGAGCTGACTGTATCATAAATGCGATATGATGTATTTTTATCAATAATTTGTAGATTCTTAAAATCTCCTTTGCATAGTTGGAAACATTTTTGTCTGAAGTTGAGAATCTTAAGAAAACTTTCTTGATTTTCTTCAATATTTTTAAGTGTAAACGGTTTTTTTTCGTAAGGTATTGTAATATCTATACCTCCTGTTATTTTGTTTTGGAATATGTTGCATATATGTATTAAAGACACAGGGTCTTTTCTATTGGATATTTGTAATCTGAGGGGGTCCTGTAATATTTTGCTTTTAATGGAAACATCTTTAGACTCGTATAAACAAGACCATCCTATGATAATAAAATAATTATCACTATTAATCGACATAAGACATATACACATTTGTATATATATATGTGTATATATATATGTATATATATGTGTATATATATGTATATATATGTGTATATATATGTGTATATATATGTGTATATATATCTGTATATATATGTGTATATATATGTGTATATATATGTGTATATATATGTGTATATATATGTGTATATATATGTGTATATATATGTGTATATATATGTGTATATATATGTGTATATAT
>JAQIFP010000043.1:0-11054 GCA_030141585.1 Ophryocystis elektroscirrha
TATCTATATATCTATATATCTATATATCTATATATCTATATATCTATATATCTATATATCTATATATCTATATATCTATATATCTATATATCTATATATCTATATATCTCTATATAATATATCTATATATTTATATATATATATATATATATATATATATATATATATTTTAATGTGTGTATATGGATATAAATCAACACATATATTAATTTCATACATACATGTATGTTGATATACATATAATTACACATATTAATATATATGTAAATAAATATATATATTTACATATAAGTTAAATTTATTAAATAATTAATTAAATTTACATATTACTTTACGTATCAATGTAGATATAAATATACGTATATATGTATGTATAAATATACATATAGGTTTACGTATAACCGTATGTATAAGTATACGTGTACATATACCTTTACATGTATGTGTAATTATATATACGTATAAATATATATATGCACACATTAATATACATATACATATATAGAATGTGTGATAGTTTAGTATGAAACATATATATATATATATATACAATATCTTTTATACAATATGTTTATAATTACATTAATATAAACATACAAAGCTGTGTATATATACATTAATATGTAAAATAACAAACTATTTACTAAGAAATGAATTATTGTTCAAATATGTAGTTTGAAAAATCAACAGTCAAGTGGTTGCTATCTTAAGCGGTTATGTCAGTTCCAAAAACGCTATCAAGATAATAGGTATTATTTATTATGCATTCTAATCCCGTCTTAGTGCTGAAATACCTGATTGGCATACAATCGCCGTAGAAGTTACTGAAATCCTGATTGAGCTTCCCTTAGCAAGACCATTTTTGTATCAAGTGCTACCAGAAGAGGCACCAACATACAAGTAGTTATTCTAGCGTATATATGTCAATTTATAGTTTGGTTATTAAGGAACCTATGTGGCTTTATTTTATCAAGCAAAAACTCCAACAATTAGCATATAGGTAAACATATTTTTGCTTTACTATATATACTATAATGTTATGTATTTTTTAAACATATATATATGCCTTGTATAGATTATTTTACACGAAATATGTTTGTATACTTATTTGATAATATTATTATTAGTATCAATAAAATTAATAATATAAATGTAATAACTATATATTTAATATATATATATATTTAATATATATATATATATATATATATATATATATAATTAAATGAATATATATAAATGCATATATATAAATGAATATATATAAATGAATATATATAAATAAGTATAACAGATCCTATAATGAGTGGAAAAATGATCTGTTTTTAATATTCCGAAATTGCCGTATATTCAATACACCAGAATCTAAAGTATTTCAAGAATGTGAGGCGTTACAAAATATCATATACTCGTTATTACTTCCAGCTGAAAAAGCTTTAAAAAATCGTCAAATATAAACTATTTACAATTTATTTTTAGTTTTTTTTTATTAGGCACAGTGCCAATTATTTTTGAATATGGCTAAATCTAGTAGTGTTAGAGCTTGCCCAGAAATAGTTGTTAAAAAAATAGAAGAAGCTAATTTGGCAACAGAGTCAAAATTACACGAACCTTTTTCAAAATCATTTGGGTTTTTTTCTGAAGTAAAAAATGATGAATGGGGTGCAGATGACTCCGATAATGGGTTTGGAACTGGTGCAGATACCAGCGCTACATTGCTTGAAACTGCTGATCAGTTCAATTTGATTACCGATGAAGATGTAGCTAAGAAAAAGCTACAACCTGTGAAAAAATGGGGACAGGCTAACTTGAAACCTAAAATAACAGAACCAGCTCCTTCTGAAACAGTAGAAGAAACACCTCCAATTGAAGAAGAAGAAAAACCAAAAAAATACGTACCAAGGCCTTTAAAAAATGCACTTTATAAGAAACCTCAAGCAAAGTTAGATCTTGCTGAGGATTTCGTATCATTGAATGAACTGATATCATCCGACAATAACAAAATTAAGAAAGTCTCGAAAATGACAAAAGAGAAGAAAAAGAATAAAGAATCCGTCGAATTTGAAAAGAAAACCCCAGTTCCGACAACAGAAAACTCAATCACAATAGAGATTTTTTTGAAACAAATGAATGTCGAACAAATTAACGTCATTTTGGACCCAGAAAAAGTTGCCGATAAGTACCACAATAGAGTGAAAACATTTTTAGTTGAATGTTAATTTTATTTATTGTATTTTAAAACATCCTCCTATATGAGAAGTTTAAAACTAAATTATTATATATAAGAAGCCTCTTTATATACTATTACTATAAATAAAATAATTTTAATAATTTTTTAATTAATAAATGTTTTAATAACTCTTCGTGATTTAACTGTACTATTTAGTGATAAGAGTTGATTTATTTCCTTAGGTGTTTGATTGAATCGAATAAGTTTAGTAAATTTTTAATATAAACTGGTATTTGTTTCCATATAGTGAATTGCAGTAAGCTATGTAAACTTTTTCCTTGAGGTGAGTTAATAAATTTGATGAACTGGTCTACTATATTGAGTGCATTATTGACTTGTAAGGATAACTTAGATTGTGGTTTTTCTTGTATGCACGAAGATTCTGTTGTTTGTATATTCTTTGTATGATGCTCTTCTTTGAGTGGAGGTTTACTATAGAAATCACTGGTATCTTGAAAAGGGTTAAATGCTATACTTTTTTCTACAACTTGATAAACTCCATAAGGAGTGTTAATGTATTTGATATGGATATTATTTGGAGTATGGTTGATTGGAGGCATATCGAACAAAGAGTAAAAAGAATTATTTGATGCCATATTGTTAAACTTGAAGATTTCATCAATAAATTGCTGGAAGATTTTATTTGCTTGATTGTAGCTTATATTTTGGTTATATATAATGTTATTGGAATCATAATTGGCTCTTTTTTCTTTATCTTTGAGTACATCATATGCTTCTGCTATTTGACGAAACTTTTCCACGGCATCTTTAGATTTATTTCTATCTGGATGATAGAGTAAAGCTAGTTTTTTGAATGCCATTTTGATGTCATAATCAGAGGCATCTTTTTTAACGTTTAAAACTTGATAATAATCCGTTGAGTTTTTATCATTGGTGAAGTGCCGTCGTGTACAATAGTCTGAGATTTTATTATTGTTAATAATTTTTGTTCTATAGTTGTAAAAGTTGATGTTAGATGAGTATTTTATTTGACTTGGAATACACGACGGATTCACAGTATTTTCAAAAAAATTGAAATACTTTCTATTAGGATTATTAAATACGGAATATTTCAGTATCGCTGATAATAAAATTTTATTACGTTTTAAGTACGGAAATAATTGTTTATTACTGATTTTTGGAATTAGTTGAATATTTTTTAAATACATACAGATTTTTAAACAGCTGATTCCTTTTGTATTACAGATTGAATTAATTCTTTCAAACTTGCTTCACGTATCTGATCATTTTTTGTATACAAAGTGGAGTGTACCTTGATGCGTAAATCTTTATCTTGATTACTATAGTCATACAACTGCAAATTTGTTAGATTTAATAATCTATGACATCTCCATTGAAATAAACTATCTTTCACAGACTTTTCACTTTCTTCTATTTGATTAATCTCATCTTCGTCCTAATAAAAATGAAATTATAAATATTTTTTTCTATTTAAACAATTTATAACAGCGAAAAATGTAAAACTTTATAATTTATAAAATAAATAATTTTTTTTAATTAAATAATTTATGCGCACACAAAATTAATACGCTAATAACCATGTTTATTTATGTAAATGAATTATGTTTAGTTTTCTAAGCAAATATTCAATTTATTCTGTGTATAGAGCTATTCGCAATATATCTGTTAACTAATGATATATGATATATGTAAAATGAGTAATATATCTAAAAATAATTAGCGCTACGAACTCGC
The DNA here is from genome assembly GCA_030141585.1 of Ophryocystis elektroscirrha. Taxonomy (NCBI): domain Eukaryota; phylum Apicomplexa; class Conoidasida; order Neogregarinorida; family Ophryocystidae; genus Ophryocystis; species Ophryocystis elektroscirrha. The sequence continues at coordinate 3,947 of JAQIFP010000043.1, forward strand.
ATTTACCGATATAATTTTCAACTTGTAATCTACCCATTTGTCTTGTAACTTCTTGAATACATTGTGCTAATATTTATTTATAATGTAAAAGATTACATACATTCGTATTATCTTCTGTATTAGGAAGATACCAATTAATTCTTTCACGAGTGAATACAGGTGCAGGTATATCTGTGAATAAATCCTTTCCTTCACTGAATCCATGGATTAAAGGTAAAAAATGGGTCTGCATGTTATCAGTTTTCTTTTTTTGAGAATTGTTCTTTTCAACTTCTTCATTTTCAGGCGTCCATATATTTGCGTGTTTGGATACATATATTTTATTATTTTCATCTGTTCGAGTCTAAACAAAGAAAATTATATAATTAATGAAAAATTTTTAATTCTATGTTTTCAACGTTAATTTATTAATCCTACTTTTTTGATTTCAGGATCGTCTTTCAACCATTCACATTGTTTAGACTCGTTGCAACCTTCCCATTTCCAATGAGCCTTAAAACTTTTGAATATAAATAAATTGTACCATAAGAGATTCTTGGGAATCAATTTCCGTAACTATTGTAGATAATGTTACAGGTGGATCCCAATTAAGGGGCTTGGCATACCAAGCTACACCATTAATATTTACAAAAGGTATTGGCAAAAAGCAACTGGGTAACTCCTCAACATATTTACGCACAGCTTTGTGAAGCGACTCTAAGTTTGATACCTGAAAGGTTTCTGTATTTATAGACATATACATATAGTCATGTATTTTCTAGACAATAACATCTTTATTTACTCAAAGACATAAGCTTAAGCATATACGTAGTTACGAGTTTATATGTGTACAAATAAGTCATAAGTTTAATAAAGTATAGTTGAATGTATGCATATTAATTTATTGTAAGCTTAAATAGTAATTATCATTGTATTTAGACTCATTATCAAACTATTTATAATTATGTACGTATATCCATTAGCTCAAACTGTTCATATTAAGCACATGTAATAATATAATTAAAGTTCTTAATTATATATGCATTACTATTAATGGGGATAAAGACTCTATAAAATTTGGGTTTGAATTGGCGCGGTGAAAATATAAACATCTAAGCAAATTCAGTACCCGAAACTGAGAAAAAAAAAAAATATCGTAATTTGAACAAAATAGAAGTATCTTACAGTCAAGTCTCTACGTAACGCTGGTTTACCAAGCATATGATATATATTCAGTAAACTAGGCCGCATTTTAAAAGTAAGTACAAATAGGTCTATCATGCTTTTAGTTTCAAAAAGGGAATTTTCTGATGTGTTCTCTATTTTCATGTCTTTCTGTATTATGTTGAACTCATTCTCTTGTATCGGTTCTTCTTTAGCCACAGTCTCCGAGTAGTTAGTTGTTGGATGTTTCCGGAAAAATATAATTAGACTACGAAAAACATTTAATATCTCAATTATCTCTTTGACAGTATGTTTGCTCAAAACCTAGAATAATTTATAGTTTTTACAATACACCATACATTTATGGTATCTTGCAGTAACTCCATAGATATATTCCAATGTTGGTGTAATAATTTCGCTGCACTTTCTGAAAATATAGTGTTTAAACTAATTGCAATATGTTTTATTACATAATATATTACTACACATATAAAACAGTCAAATGATATTTTACATTAGTTAAAAGAAAAAATATTTAGTTATAAATAATTATCTTTTTGAATACAATATTATACAGCTATAATATATATATATATAATAATAATAATAATAATAATAATAATAATAATTATAAATATTATATATATAGATAAGATATAAATTAGTGAAATAATTATCGAATTTATAAATCACATTTCATAAAATATAAACAAGTAAAGTTTTTGACTAATTACTGGTAGAAGAAAGTTCGATCAGATTTTGTGAAAAAGATAATTTTGAAGGACTTTTTGAAGGTTCATGGCTATCAAGTGTAGAATCAGAAGCCTCTCCAGCAGCTTTATCAACCGTTTGCATATTAGCGTCTTCATTGTCGGAAAAGTAAATTTCCGTTTTTTCCGAAGAATTTGTACAAGTATATGTAAAATGTCGTCCAGGAGATCCTCTAATTCCTCGGTTGCAAGCTAAATTTATATAATCTGTACTAAACTTACTTCCTTGAAAAGACATGGGAATCAGAGAATAACATAAATAACGTAAACTGTATATACATAAAAGAATATTTAGTTTACTCTGCTAGAGTAACTTGGTGCTCAGTATCCATCAGTTTATTTTCAACAGTGTTCATTAAACCAATTAAAAGAGCTCTGAATACTCTTTGCGAATTCATGTCAAGTTTTTCTATTATTAATCCCAATAACTCAGAATGATTCGTTACTTCTATGCATAAAATTGCAACGTCTTTCAAGCATAATAACTGAGATAATACACGATAATTAAAAGGTAAGTAACTTTAATTAAAAAACTATACGAGAAAAACTAAACATCGCTTTAGGTCAATATTATTTATATTTTATTGCTCTTAATTATTTTATTATTATTAATTTAAATCTAATAAATTTGTATTATCTCTAATTACCGGGAGCATAATATTTACTATACTAAATATTTACTATTATTACATTTCTAAATAAATTAGTCTACTTACATCTACAAGATTTATACATAAATCAAGATAATCAGTATATGAAAATGTACTCAATACGACTTTCGAAACCTGGAAACCATGGGGAAAACACTTGAATATGAAATTTTGAAGTTTCAGTAATATAGTCTCTTTTTCGTAGGTATTTAAGGCATCCTTTTGAATAAGTGAAGATACATCATTAACACATGACTCTTGCCAAAATTGTAACTTTTCAGACACATTCTCTTTCTCAAATTTTAATTCTTCATATTTATTTATATAATTATTCAATAAATCACAAATTTTTTCTAAAACCCCTTCCATAAGGTAAAAGTTACTGATACATAAAAAAAAAATAAATCTAAGTTTTCTTATATTTAAGCAAAATGTTTCTTGAATATAATACTATTTTATTACAACAATCATTAGTATGCATTTTATTGATTATTATTCAAGTTTTGACAAAAAATGTATCTATAGAGACAACAGCTAAAAGAAAAGGGTCTTAAAACAATATATATATATATATATATATATATATATATTTTGTACAAGATAAAGCAATAATAATTCATAATAAATGTAAGCAATATCAATATAGCTAAATTTAATATATATATATAATTTATATTGAACCGTTATATTTGTTCAATTAAAGAATAGTTTAATGAAAAAAATTGATTACTCTCAAATAGGGATAGTAAATACTTTTTAATAACAAATAAATTTTCTTCTTCTTTGTATAAAATATAAAGCAACCTACTTATACGGCAAATTTACATTTTATTTAAATAAAGCTGAGATATAATAATAGAAAAAATAACTGAATTTTTTTATTAAGTTTGATGATATATATTAAATTTGCTGCAAAATTTTTATAAAAATCTATTTATTTAAATTTTATTCTTTAAATTATCCATTTCTGGTGAATCTTTAGTTCTTGGTCTCATCGATTATCTGAAAAACAAAAAAATAATAATAGGAAAAAAACCTTTACATATACGCTAGAATCATTAATATTTTATTTATGTATGTTAATGCAGTATAAATATATATATATATTTACAGAAACACTATCGCAGTATATATATAAACTTGAATACGTGTTTAAATTTATTACAGGTTTAAATTAACATGCATAAAGCAGCTGTATAAATCTTATAGTTGTAATGATACTTGTAAATATATCACTTTACCTTTTTTATTAAAGTTTTAGCTTCGGAAGGTGGCGTGTAAGGACCAAAATAAGTTACTTCTTGAGTCTTTACATTTACAATAAATTTTCCGAAATTCCACCCTATTGCTTCCAAATATGTTGCATTCGAGCTGTTAGATTTGACAAAATCTGGAACCTTATGTCTGCAGCAATTATATTATGTATTAATTCTTTTTAAATATAAAAAAAAAAAGAATTATTTGATAAAATAATGAACTTTATATACAAATATGTATTAATATATATTTATTGATACATGATTAATTATGTTTAGACTTAAATTATATTTCTATATACATTTTGTAATATATATATATATATATATATAAAATATGTACAAATATACAATTATATACATACATTTTATAAATAAATATATTAATTATATACTCATCCAACATATGTATATATATATATATAACTATATGTTATATATATACTGATATATTTAAAAATTATGAATATATATATATATATATATGTTATAGATAAGTATATTATTTATATAATCACCCTACGTATCTATATATATATATATATATATACGTTTAACATACATAGTTTACATATATATAATATTAGATACGTAAGGATGAGTTTTTGGTGGTTAATTTGAATTTTGATTACTTCAAAAATATGAATAGAGGATCAGTATTGTCTCCATTTACGTCAATTTTGCCAAAAATAGGAAATTTGACATTATACTTAGAAACAAAGTCGTTGATTTCCTCGTCCCTATCGAATTCTTGACCTTTGAATTGGCCACAGGGAAAAGCAAGAATTTCAAAAGACTTGGGTCCATATGTATTTTGTATTTCTTCTCTCATTTCGACCATTTGGTGATAATAGCTGTCAGTATATTTACATTTGGACGCTACATTGACAATCATTAATGATTGATAGTCCTTGAATTTGTCCAAATTTACAGTTGTACCATTCTGGCCTTTAACTGTGTAATCGAATAAATTATTTTTTGGAGGGGTCATCAGTAAAGTTGGAAATAAATAATTTTTAAAAACCTTATACATGTTAACACGCAAAAATTAATTATTTTTTATTAAGTATTATTTCATAATTAAACCTAGCTTATCTATTATTTCACAATCTATTCTTTCCTAATTTAATCAATTATAATACCCAACCTCGCTATATAAGCAATTTTTTTCTTTTTTTTTTTTGGAAAAAAATAGCAAACTCATGAATACTATTTCACAATATATTTATTCTTGTAAAATTATCAAATTAGTACCAATTATTTTATGTAACATAATACCGAAAATTGACTACACAAATTATTGAATGATAGAATAAATTTATCAAAAGAAATGCTATAAAGGTAAATTTATTGAAGTAAGGGAGTTATTTTTATAAATATAGTATTAAACATTTTAATGTATTGCACAGGTTATCATACTACATAAACTGTTATAAAAAAGTTACTATAATTAGATTTCCCTAAACTTCAAATAAATAAAAATACATTATGTTATGTATTTTTATTGTAATTATTAGGTCGATTATATATATATAACATTATTACATTAAATAATCCCATCGGAAAGAAAATAGTCCAGGTGTCTAAATTAAATGAAGTTTACTTTATTTAGTCTTATAAAATAATTTTTAGGAAAAATACAAATAATTATTCAAAATTGTGGTTAAGTTTATTGTGAAAGAAATTTTCCTATAGACGTTTCCGATGTTGTTAGTAATATTTCATGTGCACAACATCGTTCAATACTTGTATAATATTTACAAACAAAACTATTTTCTTTTTGGCACCCCTTTATAGCTCTGCACATGACTTGCCTATCTATGTAAAAAAATACTCTGAATTCTTACAGACAGAAATCTTCGTCTTCTTTTTGATCTGAAAATGGCTTCAAATTATTGAACTTCGAGTGAAACTGTAATATTGATGCTCCAACATATACACATGCATAACCCAATTTCTCACAGTTTTTAATACAATAATCTTGCTCTAGTATATTTAAAGCTAATATATACATAGATAAATGATAAAGTAGACTCCTGAAACTAATTTCACTTAAATTGTTTTCTTACTGAATATTTTGATCCGTGTTCTTGCATTTCATTTCTTCAATAATTGCCTATATAAATAATTTTACTGAAACTTCTTAAATATTTTTAATTATGTGTGTATGTCATATCTAACTATTTTACTATACATTCATGAACAATAAGATACATGTAAATACATATATATATATGTATATATATACACTTATATATGTTAATTTAAATGTTTATATATATATATATATATATATATATATGCGCTAAAAACGATTCAATTATATAAAATAAGCTAAACACATTACTATAACTTATAAATATCTATATTATTGTACGTATGTATACATGAATAAATATATATAGGTGTATATGTGTATAAGTGCATACATGTATGCACATATATAAATGTCATAAATATATATATATATATATATATATATATATAAATAAATATACATATATATGTATATTATTGTACATATATATACATTTATAAAGATATATAGATGTAAATATGAATGTATATATATATATATGTATTTATATATATACGCATATTTTCTTTTTAGCAATAAATAAATCTTATTTATAATAAACACATATAAATATTTACTTTGATATAACAACAAACACTTGGATTAAGTAGTATTCCATTAAACTGTATAAATAACTTTCTTTCGTGTTCTGTAATAACATAATCCATTAAATTTGCAAGCTCTGCAGCAACCTACACATATTAATCTTGTTAAAATAATTGATTACTTTCACAGGTAAGTGTCTCACATCTTCCGTTTTGGAAAAAAGTACTAAAGCTGCTACAAGAAATTTTTTTCCAGCTACGAAATCGACAGAACCCATTTTCTGATGCATTGCCATTAAAGATGTAGGTTTTTTTTTTTTTGAATAGTATCACGTACAACTAGATTAAGATCCATCCATACGTATATAGTCATCCATATATATATAATAAAGTATGTATGCATATATTAATATGAATGCAAGTACATATATATGAAGATATTTGCAAACATAGATATATGGATATGTATGCATATATTAATATAAATGCAAATAAAAATATATATAAATATATCTGCATATATAAATAAACGTTTTTATATATATATATATATCAGTATATGAGTATATATGCATATATCAATATAAATGCAAATAAAAATATATATAAATATATCTGCATATATAAATAAACGTTTTTATATATATATATCAGTATATGAGTATAT
>JAQIFP010000043.1:11154-27968 GCA_030141585.1 Ophryocystis elektroscirrha
ATATGCATATATCAATATAAATGCAAATAAAAATATATATAAATATATCTGCATATATAAATAAACGTTTTTATATATATATATCAGTATATGAGTATATATGCATATATCAATATAAATGCAAATAAAAATATATATAAATATATCTGCATATATAAATAAACGTTTTTATATATATATATCAGTATATGAGTATATATGCATATATCAATATAAATGCAAATATATATATATCTGCAAATATAAATATATATGCATATAAATTTATTATTATTGAATTTAGATCACTGGTATATAGAGTTAACATATAATATTTATATAGTGCCAAATTTAAATTATAGTAAATTTATTTTTACTTGTTTATATTTTTCAGAGAAATAATGGTCAAAAAGCATTATACTTTTAATTAAAATGTCGTCCTATAAACAGTTCGATTGAAATTTAGTTTACGTTTATTTTTGCGTGACCTGCAAACTTTCCATATAGAAATTCTATTAGGTGTCTTCTAAAAGTTCTGAAATTGGGATTTTCTGCTAGACACTGACGATTCTTTCTTATTTTAGACTTTATTAACTCTTGTCTATTTATCTTGGTAATATAACATATACAATTACTTCGGAGATTGTTTCATGCTTAATCGTTTCAAAAATTTAGTGTCGAATTTTGAATAAAAATTTACTTCTTCATATTTATTATTCACAAATTTGTTTGAGTGCTTTCTGGCAGAATTCATTGGTGGTAGGGGTAAAAGTGGTTTTGGAGCAGAGTACACAATTCCATTAAGTATGGTAGCTTCGTTTAACTGTTGGGATTCTGCACTTGACGAACTTTCAGAATCAGAGCTTTTAGATGACATTTTTTTTTTTTTTTAAGTTTGATTTGGCAATATATTATTTTTTGCTGAGGGGGTAGCTAAAGATAATTTTGAAATGTAATTTACACAAAGAAAAAAATAAGATATATAAAGTGATTATTACCATTATTTGAATAGCAATGATAGTTTATTTGATATCTAAATTATGGCTTCAATAAAAATAAATTTTTCAAAATAGTGAAAACTTGAATAAATACCCAACTAACTTGTTGTTACTAAAATAACATGATTTCTTTAGATTAAAATAAGTTTCTCTATATTTTTAAGTTTTATACACATTGAAACACTGCTAAAATAAATTTCAAACGTTTTTTAAAAAATTGCACATAAAGTATTTTAACGGGAGTTGCAAAATATAAATTAAAATTAATGGCAACAATTGTAGCCAGTAAAACTGGTACAAAACATGTATCCGCAACACCTCCTATTATTGGAGACAAGCAAGGTGAAAAGAATGAGTTTTCAAAACCACCAGCAAAAAAAGCAAGAGTATCCGAAAAAACATCAAATTCATTAGTAATACAATCGGACGAAGAAGTTTTTAATGAACTTGTAACAATAATGAAACATAACGTAATTTCTTTTTTAAAGGATAAACTACAATCTTATGGTATAAATGCTTCTGATATAAATAAGTTTAAGGCGGCTGGATATTGTACCGTATTAAGGTAATCGATTATTTTGGTAGTATTTTTTTTTTAGTGTAATCCAAGCTACAAAGAAAGAGTTATCGCAAGTTAAAGGGATATCAGAGGCTAAAGTTGAAAAAGTTTTGGAAGCAGCCACCAAAATCGAGATAGTATGCAGATCATTTTATGTATAATTTGTATACAGGTGAATAATTTTATGACAGGATGTCAATTATTGCAAAAAAGAACAATATTACTGAAAATTACTACAGGTATATATCTTGGCCTTGTTTATATATACTCTAGGTAGTAGTCAGTTTGATAACATGCTTGGAGGAGGATTCGAAAGCATGTCCTTAACAGAAATATTTGGTGAAAATCGCACAGGAAAAACCCAAATATGCCATACGATATGCGTAACTGGTGAGTATAGATAAAAAGAAAAAATACTCCATACAATATTAAATAATATAATTCACTTAAAAAATAATATCGAAAAGATTTACTGCTTTACTGTATAAAAAATTAGTATAGCTGGTGTTTAATTATATATGTATATATAACCTATGTGAATGAACATATATATATATATATATATTAATATATTCAAATATTTGATTAATGTAATATATGTGTATGCTATTTACGATAATAAATTACATAATTATATAATTATTTTATAATATATGATAAATACGTAATAATTAATTGTTGTGTGATATTATGTATAATATAGATTTATTATTATTTTTCATGATGATTTATACAAATATTAGCACAATTGCCATTGGATATGCTGGGAGGGAATGGGAAAGTGTGCTTCATTGATACGGAGGGTACTTTTAGACCAGAAAAAATTCATAATATTTCGTCAAGATTTGGATTAACAGGAGAATCGTAAGAGCTGTATGATATAATACCTCAATAGAGTACTTGAAAACATTATATATGCTAGAGCTTATACCCACGAACACCTTTTTCATCTGTTGAATGTAGCAGCTGCAAAAGTTCGTTTCAAATTTGTATATAAATTTAGACAGATGGTTGAAGACCACTTCAGTTTACTTATCATAGATTCAATTATGGCTTTATTTCGCGTTGATTTTACGGTAATATTAATAAGCTTTTGATTCAATTTCACAAATATATATAAACTTGATAATCCAGATATATATAAACTTACTTTATAGCATATATTTAGTTATGATAAAATTATTATTTTGTTTAGGGTAGAGGTGAACTTGCTGACCGACAACAAATGCTTGGAAAAACGCTAAGCAAGTAATTTTGTTAGAATTAAGTTTTACTTAACAAAAATTAAGCAATAATGCTATAATTGTTACCATAGTTATACTGTAATTATCATTAATATGAGATCGGTAATTTTTGTGGTTATTATTAATACTATTATTTGAAGCATTATTATAATAGTATTATCAATATTATTGTTATTTATATTATGTGGTTAGAGTAATTATGTTCATTGTATTACAGTAGTATATATCATTTTTGTTCTAGTTTAGTAAACAAATACATATTATTTTATTTATACAAATTTAATAAACATATGGGATTTTTTTTAGGCTAGCAAAGATCGCAGATCAATTCAACATTTCTGTCGTTTACACAAACCACGTTATGTCAGACCCAGCAGGAGGTTTAAGTTTTATACCCAATCCTAGTAAGCCTATTGGAGGGCACGTTTTGGGACATGCATCGACAACTCGATTATCACTAAGAAAAGGAAAAGGAGAACAACGGGTGTGTAAAGTTTATGATTCTCCTTGTCTTCCAGAATCTGAATGTGTTTTTCAATTATCAGGTAACTGAAAACTGTTTGAAATATCAGTACTATTAGATCAAGGTGTTATTGATGTTGTGGACTGAATACTTCAAATAATTTTTTTATTATAAGTTGCATTTAATTCGTTAATTACTTCCATAGCAATGTTTAGATGACTAAATTCAAATCATAATTAAGAACACTTACTTTAATTTACGATTACAAGAATTTTTCATTTGTATTATTTTTTCGTCTTTCATCAATAAGTCGTCAAATATATCTAAATCATAATTATATGTTCATTATCATTTATAATTTGCAGCTAAAAAAAAATAGGAGCTAAGGGAAATAAATTACATAGGTTTCTATATACATATGAATATTACTATGTGAATTAAATAAAATAAAAGTATACCTAATAGTTTCACATGTGCATGATTATATAAGAGTATATATGTGTATATATATAAATTTCAGCATATATATATATATTAATTAAAATATATATATATATATATATATATATATATATATATATATATATATATATTAAAATTAGTATATAAATGCATTGTAGAAATTATATAAAATTTGATTTTATCGAATTATATAAGTACCTGGTTGATATAATTCATCAATTAGAGTGTTCAAAAGAATATTCTTGGTTTTATTAACCATAAAATTCATAATTGCTTTGGGTACATAGTCAGATATATTTTTTCTAAGATTAAAAATGAAGAATAATTTAGCGACTTACCGAACTATAGTGAAATAAGATTGAATTAAATGCCTGCATAATTTAATCTCTTTCTCTTCATGTAAAGTAGGAGACCATGAAGGGTAAAAAATTTTAGGAAGAATGGGTAATTCCAAATTCATTTTTTCTCTTTACAGATAAAAAAAAAATTATATTATTACTCTGTAGCTCGGTCTAGTTCAGATTCTGATTCAAGCTGTGTAATACAGTAAGAAACTTAGTTAAAATAAAAAATTATATATATTAATCAGAATATATTAAGATATGATACAATCGTTTTCAACCAATTAAATCTATATATATACAGTAAAAATCATTTTTTAAATGTATATATATACATATATATATATGATTTATGTATACATGTTTATACGTATATAAATAAATTTGTATAAATATATATATATATATATATATATATTTTTTTTTATATGTATATGTATATAGGTATATACATATATTTATATGTCTGAATGTATGCGTATATGTGTATACGTGTACATCTATATATGTATACATGTATTTATCCAAACATATATATAAATATAAATATATATTTTTATAGGTATATAGATATATACATATATTTATATATTTGAATATATGCGTGTATTTATAGACGTACATACATATATATGGATACATAGACTTATCCAGAAATTTATAAATATATATATATGTGTGTAAGTATTTGTATACGCTTATTTAGTTTTTTATCGTATTCATTTAATTAATAATCATTTTTTACAATCAATTTGTACTTTATATAACACTTTAGCATTCATTTAAGTTTGTTTGATAAAGACACAATTATTAGCTACATTAGGATGTAAGTATTAACCTTAATTACATTTTCATTTCCAATAAAATACGATAACTGCTTAAAATCAGGATGGCTGGTATTGCAATACGCTAATTCCATCTGGGATTTGTAAATTTAAATTTAGTTACTTGAAAAATGTTTTCAATCATTCCTTTCGTTTCATCTAAGCAAGTTTTAAGTATATTATATGCAACATTCTGAGATTTTTTTTTCAGAGTGGGATACAGTTTTAATTCTTTAAAATCAATTGCATCTATTACACTCCTTAACTCTTCGTAAATCTAAAAATACATAAAAAATATATCATTGTATTTATATATATATACATATATATACATTTATATATGTATGTATACATATATATATAGGTATATATATAAAGTTATTAATTAGTAAGTATATTAATATATGTTTGAAATTATTATAAGTAAGAATTAATAGTACGTTTACGTGTATAATATATATATATATATATATATATATATATCATTATGATTAATTGTGCTTAATAGAACAACAGTAAAGTAATGATTCGTACTCACTTCGTCAACACAACGGAAAGAGGGGGGTTTAAGTTTAACTATTAGAGAACGAACTAAGAACTCAAAGGCATTTTCAGGTATAAAAACTTTGGCTTTCGGACCAGCAGCATTCCTTTTTATAAATTATCGAAAGAAATACATTACAGAATGGCAGCCCTAATTTGTGTATCACTTATAGACAAAACGGGATTATATTCAGCCAATGTTTTTGCAAACCAGCTATGAAATATATAATTTATACGAGCGCCTCCTTCAAGTGCGATTGTGCCATTCTCTAAGTTGGACAAGCCATTCAATATACTCTAACCAAATGTATTTGAAGCTTTAGCATACTTGGTACATATTATTGAAATTATTCAGTACATTCAGTACTATGGTATTTTTTGTCATAGTATCTTCATTAAAGCCTAACTCTAAAAAATCAACAAAATTGCATATTATTTCGGTAATTTCGTAAACCATTCAATCAGTATTACAAATACATACCGTTTAACTCATCGACAGTCTTTTGAATTTCAGCTTTTACACAATTCCTTAATGTCGGTAAAACTTTGCTGATATGAGAAATAAGTGTCTATAAGTGTAGTTAGTTGACTAATTTAATATTTTACTTGGCTTAGTAGTACTACCAAATAATTAGTTCCGCATCGTGGAAATATCAGTCGATATTGAGGATGATTCATAAAAAATTCTTTTTCTTTCTCTAAGATTAGATTATATGGCAAGTTATTCTGTAGCTGAACTTGATTTCGACACACAACTGGAATGAAACTAAATATATTTCTTTACATAATATCAATTCACCCTTTTTCCAATTTGTATACTTTACCCAGCAATATGTCCATTGCGTCCGTTCCTTGATCCATCATATCCAATTTTGTTAATACTCCTGTGTTTTTTTACTTAAAATAGAACAAACAAACTTATATCTATATTTATAAACAAATGTATATATATATTTACACATATATACATTTCCCTGTATATATACATATACAAAAACTTCCATGTATATATATATAGTTACATAGGTATAAATATATTCATATATATTCATTTTCTTTATATATATATATATATATTTATATATGTATATATTTTTATATATACATATCTTCATTTATACATATTTTTATATATACATATATATATATGTAAATGTTCATATATATATATATATATATATATACAAATATTTATATATCTTGTTCTATAAAACTCCGTGTATATATATCTCTATATATTTTTTTATATATATAATTTCACATATATATATAATTATATATGTACACATTTTCATATATACATACCTTTATTGATACATATCTTTACATGTAAATTTTCATATATATATATATATTTATAAAATTATACATATTATTTATACATATTATTATTATTATTATTATATATATTTAAAACTCCATGTATATATAAATATATATCTTGATATATTTTTATATATTTTATATATAAAATTTAATATATATATATATATGTAAATAAAAAGAGATGAGTTAAGCTGTAATATAATTTATGTAGATATTTACCAAATGTTCTTTTGCCTTCAGGATCAACTTGCCTAGCAAGCTTGAGAGATTCTGAGTTAGCCAAGTCAGTCGTGGCAGCTGTAACGGCAAGAATCAGTGAGTTGGGGTTTTTGATAAATTGTAAAATCATTTCTCTAACCTAAAATTAGTAGAATTATAGTCTGTAATACTTGATCTTCTATATTTGAAGGCTGGTTTCCAATGGGGTTTTTAGTTATACCTGAAAACATATTTATACTAAAAAAAAAAAAACATCTACATATATATATATATATATATATATATTATATTTTGCCTAGTAAATAAAACGTATATGTTTATAGCTGGGTAATATATATATATATATATATATATATTATATTTTGCGTTATAAATAAAGGGTATATATATAGGAAATTTATGATTATTTAGGTTGTGAAAAATTACCTGGTAAATCTATCAAAGTTAAGTCCATAACATCCTTTGAAAATATTTTTAACAGTATAGGCTCAAAACTTATTGAGTTTTTTGTGGTTTTTCTGTTAGTCTCGTTAACAATTTCTGAAGAAACTTCATCTATAGAAAATATTCTATCATTTGCATGAGAAAACTGAGCCCATGTCTAAAACAGATTTTTTGTATGTGCACAATACCTTTTCGCTATCTACTTGTCTTAGCTGTAGAATAAGCGGACACCGTGTAACTACTCCTGTTCCTCTAGGAAATATATTTTGTCCAATAAAACTTTCTAAGACGCTTGACTTCCCCACAGATTGAGACCCTATGACAATTATTTGAGGAAGATCAATCTGTATATTCGAGTTAACGGAATATAAAGCTTCTTGAAGACGATTCATAATTGATATTAATTGAGGAAATTTAAACGATGATTTGAGATCATTTTTAGTAAGTAATTCATTATCTTCATGTGAATGACAAGTAAGAGTGTTATTATCTGAATAAATAAACAGTATTTATTCTTATAGTATATATATATATATATATATTAGAAAAGAAAATTAGATATACATATATATACATATATATATACGTACATATATATGTATGTATACAAAATATACTAGTGCATGTAATCTATGATTAGTACATATATCATGTTACAATTACTAGTCATAATATTAATAATATTTAATATGTGTAAAATATTAAAAAATTTTTTTTTTTTTTTAACGTATATTAACAAATCTTGCACGCATTTATTTACATGACATATGCTTCCCAATGCATGGTTAACTTACTGGATACAAGTACTGAAACCATTGATTGCTTTAACCTGGTTTATCAATGAAGAATAAGATTATAAGAATAATAACGAAAAAAAGTAAAAAACAATTCTTTTTTTTTTTTTATATATATATACCAGGCGTATAGTTGACTACACTAGAAGAAACATGATAAACTATTAAATATAATATATACTTTCATTAAATAAGCTTTCTGCAATCAATAAAGTGAAAAAATATATATTAATAGGATATTTCATTACATGGTATATTTTAATTCAAAATATTATATTTAAAAATTATATATACAGTAATATGTTATATTTAATTATAATATGACAAAATTAATTACATTAAAGCTGCGTTAAACTTAAAAATAGTAAAGTTGCAATTTTTATCTATTTTGCGCTGTACCTGCATCTCGCCACGACCAACAAATATGTTTAATTAAAAAACTTTCATATGGAAAGTTGTGTAAAAGTTTGGGTAAAAAATACTAATGATTCTTTTGATCGTGGGCACATATCAAAAGAATATTCATTTGTATTAGTAAGGGTTAAAAATATGTAAAACAGTATCTTTAGAATGGCAAATCAGCTTCCGCATCAAAAGTTTTGCCAGTAATTTTAGATTCTGGCACTTGTATAAATGCAGTAAGTTATTAGTTTATAAATTATATGATTGCTTTATTAGGACGTTCAGAATATATGTCTTGCCGATAATAAGTTCGGATTTGCTGATAGTGGAAATCTTACGTATTTAACCCCACCAAATTTACTAGAAAATATAACGCAACGGTTCCATTCGGCATATGAGAATGAGTCAAATCACAATAAAATATACGTAAGTCGTTATGTTTGAGTTTATACCATTAAACAGCCTATGAATAAATTTGTGTAGACACAAATAATACAAAGTCATTACTATTAGTTTATTAGATACAGCTCATTAATATTCAAAATTTAATCAATTTTACTATTGATATAATCTTAAGTAAATATATCTTATTTCTAGTTTAATCAATATATATATATATATATATATATCTATATACATATGTATGTATATCTATATAGATATGAGTAGGTATATATGTATGTATATATTTATATATATGTGTGTATATATTTATATATATGTGTGTATATATTTATGTATGTAAACACATATGTATTTATATATATATATATATATAATTATTTATATATATTATATTATATTATATATATTATATATATTATATATATTATATTATATATATTATATATTTAATACATATATATATATGTATGTATTAAAGTAGAAATAAGATATATTTACTTAATAGTTAGTTTAAAGTGTGATAATATGTGCATATATACCACGTTGTTCTAAAAGACTTTATATAGTTTTATTTGTATTAGACATACACAGGCTGGGTTCTATTAGCAATAAACCCTTACTACGAAATGCCTTCTTTGTATGATAAATCTATGCTTGAATATTACGTTGGCAAAAAGTTTGGTTTTGACGATCCCCACTTATTTGCATTGGCAGGGACAGCTCACTCTGAGTTATTGAAAAGTAACCTATATATATATACTAATTATCATAAGGCTGGAAATCTCAAAGTATCATAATTAGTGGAGAAAGCGGCTCGGGTAAAACAGAAAGCTCAAAGGTGAACTTTCTAATAAATTACAAACTATTACTATTTTTTTATATGTCTAATTATGAATGGCTTATGTATATATACATAAGAAACATATTAAAATTAACAATATATGATTTATGTTGATATTAAATTGAATTAAATAAATACACGGACATATATATATATATATACAAATAAACTTATTATTCAAAATTCTATGTATCAAATAGACTGACATCCAATTATATATAAATATATTCATATATAGATATATATATATATAAATACATACATACATAAATATATATGCATTTGAATATAGACATAGATAAATATATATATATATACAAACAAACTTATTATTCAAAATTCTATGTATCAAATAGACTGACATCTAATTATATATAAATATATTCATATATAGATATAGATATATATATATAAATACATACATACATAAATATATATGCATTTGAATATAGACATAGATAAATATATATATATATATATATATAGTTTCATGTATATATGTAAATATTTAGTTTTTTGTGTGTGTTGACATACAATAAATATGAAGAGTATACTAAATTGTGTGAACTGTTCAGTATGTGTTGAAGTATTTGACTTTCGTATCGGATCCCGAGCACAATATAAACACACAAAGTACAGAATTACAGGTTTTACAATCCAATCCAATTTTGGAGGCATTTGGAAATGGTAACGCACAACTATATTTTACATTTTGTTAAGCTTCCACTATACATAACGACAATTCATCAAGATTTGGAAAACTTATGAAGTTATATTTTAATAGAGAAGGCCGGATGGTCTCTGCGTCTATTCAAACTTATTTACTGGGGAAATCTCGAATATGTCACCTCCCTGCACAAGAAAAAAATTACCATATATTTTACTGGATGTGTGCAGGAGCAAATGAAACAGATAGGGAAAACTGGCTTGTGAAAAATGGCTCATATTATTCTTACCTGAATGAAACTTCACAAAGCTCAAAATCTCAGCTGGAGACGGTTCAAAGTGCTCTTGAAATTATTGGGCTTCCTAGAAATACAGTCCAACAAGATATATTTAAAGTTCTAAGTGCTATTTTATACCTTGGAAACTTGAAATTTTCTACTGGAACACGTGCAGATGGCATCTCTAATGTTACCGTTATCGATAAGCTTTCTAGTCAGGTATAGACGTTAATAACTGTTTAAAATTCACTTATATATATATATATAAATATAGACAAATAAATATAAATATAGTCAAATACATATAAATATAGATAAATAAATATATATATACAAATGTATATCTAAATATATATAAATGTATATATATAGTTATTCATATGTATATACTTACTTATTTATATATATATGTATGTATATATATATATATGTATATATATATATATATTCATATACATATACGTATATGAGTTACATTTTTAAAGTTGCACATTCGAGTAAATATCACTATCTCAGGCTGACCTTGATGCTGTATTCAAATTACTTGGTAAATTGTTTAATATTGTCGATAAATTAAGGTTTAACAACGAAAAACGACCAGCAGCAATTCGAGTTAGTCCTAACCTCAAAAAAGGTAGGATAATTTAACGTATACGTTGTAATCAGATTCGTGATACAAGAAGTAATTTAAATATTTTTCAAGCCAAGCAAGCTGCTGACGCTCTAGCGCGATCTTTATACCAGTATTTGTTTGATTATTTAGTCAGAAAGATTAATGAAGCCTTGAATTCTTCTTCTGTGGTATTATACATTACTTAATGAAATTAAAACAAAAAAAAAAAGTTATTTTATGTATATACTTGTTTTAATAAATAACGCAGACATGAATCGTAGAAATATGCGCTACAATTTTTAAACAGTTCATATATATATGCGATAACATATAAATTATGTAGCAATACGTTATATCTAAGCATAAACATGCATATTAGCAATTATTTTGCACTAAATAGTATTTACTTGTATAAAAGTTCATATTTTGTATATTAGTTAAATATTGGCTTTATAAAATGAATATATATATATATATACATGTTTTTTAAGATTTGTATATGCAAAGTATTTATTGATTATTTTTCTATAGACTGATAAGGAGAATTTATATGGTCAAGATGGATTAAGATATATAGGAATTCTTGACATTTTTGGTTTTGAGAATCTTGTAATTATTGCATATAATAATATTATTTTTTAGACTCCAATAGCTTCAAACAGTTTCGAGCAGCTTTGCATCAACTTTGCTAACGATAAATTGCACCAGTTTTTCATAGATCAATTTGTCCTCAAAGAAAAAAATTTATTTGTCGAAGAAGGACTCCTAGCTACTGAAATTCCTCTTACTCAATCTGACTATTGCGCTCAACAAATAGGTATAAATCAAGAATATCAGTTACATGTGTTCAATATTATTAAAATATAGTAAACTATTTATATTCTTAGCAACTATAAATATGCTAATTCTTAAAATTATTATTTTTATTAATTACAATTATTACGTATGTATATGTATATATATATATATGGATAAGTACATGTGTATATAAATATATATATACGCATGTACCTTCATTTTTATAATTATATATAAACATACATATATTCACATATATATATAAGAGCTTAATTATATATACATGGACAAATATATAAATATATATATATACATGTATATATATGAACATAAATATATGTAGACACGTATATATATAGATATATATACCTATGTATATATATATATATATATATATAATTTTATGCAATTATATGTAAATGGTCAGATGTATTCAATCTATTGAACGAAGCATCATTGATACCTGTTGTTGGGTGCAAGGACGCATTTTTTAATAGTAAAATTCTGGCATCGAGACAAAACAACCGTCGTATGATAACAGCCAGGAATAAACAGCAATTTACTATCAATCATTACGCTGGTGAAGTAGCATATTTATCTACAGGATTTTGTGAAAGAAATGTAGACTTTATTACAAATGATCTATTTGATTTTTTGAGGACAAATTGTAGCAATTTCATAAAAGAGATGGTATGTCCCAAAGATGAGGAGTTCATAGAAAAAAAAGATTCTAAAAGTGTGGTAGTTAAAGCTCCAGGACCAAGTCAAAACAAAGCACTGAATTCAATAAACTTTTTAGTAAAGAAAAGGCAAATGCCGAATGAAACGATAAATCCTGCAATTAAGCGTCAAATTTTGACAAGTAATGACGGTACCAAACCGTACATAAAGCAAGAAGTTTCTTCTCCTCTGGTAAAGCGCAAACCCATAAGACCCAAAACATTGGCGATTATGTTCACACAGCAAGTCAACGATTTATTAAAAACTCTAAGTTCCACGGATTCTTATTTTATACGATGTATACGGCCTAATAATGAACGCGCTCCTAAAAAAATAGACTCTGTTCGTGTTTTAAAGCAACTAGAGTCTGGAGGATTGTTTGCCATATTAGAGCTTATGCGGGCTGGATTCCCTTGTCGAATATCTTACACAGATATTTGGGCGAAGTTCCACAAACATATTCCTGTATCCAATTTCACATCTCCACAAATTCTTACGGCTATTATACTCAACTACTTGGATGCTAGTAAATCCCAATATAGGCTAGGAAAATCTAGAGCTTTTTTTTCTTTTGGAACGGCTGCGGTATTATCAGTTTATATACTTAATTGTTATTACAGGCATTGGATGCTGTTTTGAATACAAATGATCCAAATTTTCATGAAAATTTCATACAAAAAACTTTTTCTTTTTCGACTAAGCTCAAACGTTTGAGGTAAAAAAAAAAAAAAAAAAAAAGTCATACAGGGTTACTAAAACTGTACAAATAAGCTGTCTTTTATGGATATCTATTAAAAAAGCAAGATGTAAATATTTGAGCAATGAAGTTATGAAGCATTTCATGCTTCGTGATGAGCAAAATAGCGTTGTCAAAGCAGCAATAATTATACAAAAATACTGGAGAGGTTATCTAATAAGGCAATTATTTAGAATAATAAAAATAAGACGAGATGCTGCAATCAAAATACAGGCTGCATGGAAAGGGTATAATATATATACTACATACCAACATTTCCGGTATTGTGTTATATATATACAGACATTCTGGAGGTCTTATCTGTATCATAAAGAAAGTAAACAAATTTTAAAGTCTGTAGAGTATGTGCAAGATATGTTAAAATGTGTAGTATTACATTCGTTGCATATAAAAAATATAAGACAATATAAAGCTGCTCGAAAAATACAAAAATGGTGGAAAAATACATTAAAAAAAAGAAAAAAAAAAGAAAAAACTGTCGTAGTAGAAAAAAAAAAGTCAATATTAAATGATCCCAGAAAGTCTATAAGATTATCCAGATTATATTCATTTGGAGAAACAATAGATTTCCCTTTAGAGGATTACGATTTTATGTCTTATTTACCGTCAGATAGTAAAAAGGCTGCACCACCTTCAGAATCGACTCCTCATAAAGAAAGTTCATTATCCAGGAAACGGAAATCCCATGTAAATGAAGATTATACGCCCAAACACTACAAGCTGGAAAAAACTCCTGCTGCACAAATTACACCAATTATGAAAAGTTGTACTGTAAAAAGTCAACGTCCTTTATTAAAGACTCCTATGCGCAGTCAAAGAAAGCAATTATTTGCGAAATCTACAAATAGTCCAACGAAAATGGCTTCTGCTGTGAGGACCACGTTAAGAAAAAATACGCCTTCAAATCGTTTTACCACAAGGTCAGAAAATACACGTGTAATAAAAAAAAATATCACTAAAAACATTCCTGTAAAAAAAACTATCGATAAATTATCCGTGCAGCGTGGAAAAACAACTCCATATTCTAAGAATCAAGTACATAGTAGTAAAAGAAGTTTGTTGCGTACTCGAGTTAGTAATCAAATAGCCTCCAAACCTTTTGTTAAAGAGGAAATTGTTGTTCCTCGGTCTATTTTGGAGGACGATGAGGATACAAAAATTATTGCACGTGCTATATTTAAAGACGATATAGAAGACGAAAAAGAGGAAGAAGATGACAAAGTGGAAGAGGAGGAGGAGGAAGAAGAAGATGATGAAAAAGAAGAGAATATACTAGCGGGAAAAATAGAAAAAGAAGAAGAGGAAGATTATGAAAAAGAAGAAGAAGAAGAGGAAGATTATGAAAAAGAAGAAGAAGTGGAAGATTATGAAAAAGAAGAAGAGGAAGAAGACGAAAAGGAGGAAATAGATGAAGAAGAAAATCTATTAGAAAGAGAAACAAAATTAAATCATGAAATGGAAGAAAATGAAAAAGGAGAAAGTTCTGAAGAAGAAATAAAAAAACCTATAAAATTACAGAATAAATTCCACAAAATATACTCAAATTTAAATCGACAATCAGTTGCATATAAAGGATCAGAAAAAGTTGTAGTACCATATATACGGAAATCTTTAATTAATAATAATAGTAAAAATTATGCACCTATAACTCAAGAAGGAACTTTTGGACAATTTATTAATGGTAAATGGGTACCTTTAGACATAAAAACAGTCTCAAATTTGGCAAAAAAAGCGTCTGAGTATTATTCTACTAAATTCCCGCCACATTCTTCTCCTGGCCGTGTCCTGAAAGACAAAGTAAAGCATAACGTACTTCATAATCGGTTTTTCCCGTATATTCAACATGATAATATATATAAAGATAGTTACTCAATTTATAATTCAGATCACATATTTAAACCTTCATGGACTCAAGAATCTTCTATTTTTGAGTTACCTCAGTTCAAAGAAGCAGTGTTAAATGTTATACTTAAAGAACTTGATGAAGATTCTGCTATACAGCTAATACAGACACTAAGGGAAAAAAAAAAAAAAAAAAATTCTTTAATGAACAATAACCGCATATCTGTCATTAGTTGTCTACAAGACGAAATAACATCACCCTTAATTCAAGTTACAAAATCGCAAACTATTGAGAAACCTGAAGTTTTTAATACCCCACATAATGATGAAAAAAAAAAAAAAAAAAAAGATCCAGATGAAAAATACAATTCGTTCACTAGAATACCCAGATTAAGTGCATCTAGATATCAAAGATCTTGGGATAGACCAAGAAAACCTATTAAAAGTGTACATAATCAAAAGCTTATATATAGTCGCACTATTCATTAAAAAAGTGTTTATGTACTGAGAAAAAATTTTTTCATCAAAAAGATGTATACACTTTTTTTCTCATCTGGTATTATATTAATTTTTTTTTTTTTTATTCAGCTCAGGTGTTAATGATTAATGAATGAATATGTCTATACATATTTATTGATTACTCATTAGTCTATACAACTTTTAATTGTAGTTAAAAAAAAAAAAAAATTGTAAAAAAAAAAACTGCTATTTTAGTAAATACTAAAAATTTATCTACATGATATATATTAACAATAGTTCGTCATAATATGAAATCAAAAATAAGTAGTAGTTACAGAGATTGCTTAGTAAAATGTTCAGAAAAAAGAATTATTTATTATATTCAATTGATTGATGGTTATTGTCGCAAGAGGATCTCAAATACCTAAACAGTTGACTTGCTTCTTTCAAATGTACCCAAGATAAAGCAAAGCTTTGTATCTAGAAATAGTAAGGCACATATTCGTTGTACCTCATAGTTAATTTCTTGCTGTTTAGTTATTTTTTTTTTATGAAATAATTGAAGTAAAAAAATACAGATCTAAAAAAAAAAAAAAGTTACTATTAAATTTAATATATATGTTACTATTCAAGCGCTATGTGGGTTTATATATATGGGCATATATGTATTTATAATAATCTGATGTATTATTGTATAAGGTATATATACTTAAGGTATATATACTTAAGGTATATATAATAAAGAACATACTAAACGTGCCATCTGTGCTTGTACTACAAATTCTGGCATTTTCATACAAAATTCACACGTTTGCGTTATAAAAGTATTAAGAAAAT
>JAQIFP010000043.1:31083-46407 GCA_030141585.1 Ophryocystis elektroscirrha
TAATAATATTATTATTGTTATTATTGATAATATAATTATTATTATTATTAATGTTATTATTAATATATTATTAATAATATTAATATTATTATTAAGAACTAATTGTTAATTATTATTATTATTATTAAGAATTAATTATTAATTATTAATTATAAAGAATAATTATAAAAAATAATTATTAAATATAATTATTAAGAATATGGATATATTACCATGTGACTTACTAGTTCAAATAATCGATTAATGAGTAGCTTTAAATACTCGGAAGGATTTGATATGGACTCAACTACTGTTCTTATTTTATTTTGGTAAGATATTGGAAAATGGTTGATTAGGTCTTCTATTATTTTCATCTCTATATCCGACAAACATAACTGAAGAACCTCGTTTATGTGTAAGCCTGAAGCCAAAATACAGTATAAAATTATAAGTACATTAATAAATAAATTATGTATAAATAAATTAAAATAATATATTAATTGTATTAAATATTATTATTATTAATTATATTAATTAATTTTATAGTTATATTATTTATAATTATTTTTTATTAGCTTACTACTAATTTCATGTGTCAATAGTATACGTTATTGTGTTCATTACCGAGCAATGATATTATGGATATCAAAAATTCTTTTATGTCACTACTTATTGAAGAATCAAAATTATCAACTTCCGCTTTTTCAAATAAATCTTTCGATTCAGAGCTTGACACATCCGTTGAACTAGTACAGGAAAGGTTTTTCGGAATAGCTGGCTCCTAACTTAATTTGTCAGTTCAGAGTTATATTGCAATTATTTTATATATTTAAAATTACTTGATTAATAGGATCATTTTGCGCAAAGGTAACAATGGTTTCGTTACATTCAGTTATCCATAAGAAAAGAGAAAACATTTTTAAAAGAAATGTTCTATAACCAGTTATTTAACATGAAAAAAAAAGGTATATACATATACGTATATATAGATATATATATACATATAAAATTACATATATCTTCACATATGCATATACATTTATATGCATATATATACACAATAATACATAAATATATATTCATATATATATAACATATATATATTATATATATGTATAACATATATATATATATATATATATATAACATATGTATATAACATACATACATATATATATGTATTTATATATATATGTGTTTATATATATATGTATTTATATAAATATGCATATACATATACATATTCATATACATAAATATATGTATATAAATATGTAGTATAAGTAAACGCTTAAATACATATAATATATATTATAGAGCAGACGTAGAATTACATATGCAAATTAGTGTAAAGTAGATGTTATGTTCACAAAATAGGCGTATACTATATAACATTTATGATATATAACTGGGACATCAAAGTAAATGCACTGATATATTATGGTTTGTTTGTGAATTTAATTTATAGTTAAATATAAGTTTTTTATATATATTGAATACGTGTATAATGGATTACTAAGAATACATACCTGATGTAGGAATTATCATTTATTAATACTTTAAATTGTTTATGTACTTCATTAACACATAAGTTTTCTATTGTAGCGATTCGGGCTAAGAGATAAACGTATGAATGGAAATCTTTCGCAACGGCAAAATTGTTCCTAAGTATTTGAAAAATGTATTTAATAAAAGAAGGAATAGTATCTGAAGTTATACCAACTAAATTTAATTGATTTATACAAAATTTTAAGAAAAAATTTTATCTATTTATTATTTAATTTTTAACTATTGCCTTACGCGCATCCCACGTCTAAAATTGCATGCAAAAACTCTGGATTTTGAGCTCCATAAACAAGAAAGTTTTTGCATAAGGATTTAAAGTTTTCCGAAGTTATTAGAGATTGCAGTATATTGATTGAACTTATTTTTGTGGCAGTATCCATTAATGAAATTAATTCCGATATCTTGAAATAGCTCAATTTTTATAAATTTATTTATTTTACTTAATAATATTCTGTGTTATACTTTTACATAACAATATCAAAAATGAAGTATATCAATTTATATGTGAGGTATATATAAACTAAAATGTTGATTAATTTGATTATTAGTATTTATTTAATATTGTTTATATTTATGTTTGAACTCACGTCAATTAACAAATTAATATATAATGTTATATTTAGTCAAATAATTGCAAGTATTTAGTTATATTTCATTTAAAGAACATACTTTGGACAATATTTGAGTGTAATAATTAGAGGAAAGAATGACAGCTTTAAAGTGAGGCTGTGATTTAAGTAATTCGGCAATGGACTGAACGGCTAAGCATAGTAAATTAAAATTCAAAGAATTCATGTAAAGCTCTATCAATCGGTCCAAACAAATTTCTACAAGATCTTGGTAGGACAAGAAATATTGTAAAACAAAAATAATTATTTCGATACATACTGATTCACTTAAATTAGACGTAGCCAATGATTTTTTGAAATAAATAGCTAATTTTGTTTGTAGTCGGGGTTCTACTGGGTATAGATAATAAAAACATTTTATTAATTTCATGGTTATAACTGGTGAATCAAAATTATTGTTAGTTAAAAGTGTATATAGACTTGGTATAAGATTTACGTAATTAGCTGGGTTCATAGATATGAGCTCAAGATATACAGATACTGCACATATAAGAACAGCTACTTCTGAATCTTGTAAAAAAACTTTAATTCTTTCAACAATATCTGGTAATATAGTAGGATATTTGATGGATATTCGTAATAAAGCGGTCAGTACTCTAATCCGAATATATGGGTCAGAGGAAGTAATCAAATCGCAAATATCCTTATTTATGTCGCGTGCAACATCCGCAGTGCACATATTACTAATACATTTAAGTGTTAATGGACAGATATTCCTTTTATATAAATCTTTTTTAAATAAATTAATGGCAAGTAAGGCTATAGATGAATTATTTTCATTAAATGTAGCTCCACATACGTGGTAACCAATTTGTTTACTATGCTTATTGGAGGAACTCATAGTTTCCAAGCAAGCGAAAGGAAACCAGTCAAGCTCATAACCGAACATGCGTAAATACCACATATTTATTAAACATTTTGACTTTTGATGAACGTTTCCGTTTTGATAAGTAGTATGCATACTTTGTAATACTGACTGGATATATTCATGCTCTTTGCCCACATTGGATCTTATAGTATACACTAAATCCTTCAAATCCATTTGTGCCTGCTCGGTATATAATATTTAGTCAAATTATATATATATCTAGTTTCATGCATCATATTTTTATTACAATTCGTTATATATAAGAATATAGCTATAAATTTATAAATTAAAAAAAAAAAAAGATATAATTAAATATATATGCATAATACGCAGGAAGTTATTAATAAAAAAGTTATTTAAAAATATGTTTTTGAAATAATACAGATGTTTTCTCTATCTTGGTTCCAGGTATTAGATTATCAAAAATATCATTAAGCTCACTGCAATTAAAAGTATTTGTGTTTATAATCATTACTGTAATTTTTTTAAAGAAACATTCATTGAATCTACGATTTTTCTGGCAGCTTTTGGCAAGTATGGCTCAGTAAAATGTGCAAGTATATATATGGCTTCTAATAGCGTGCGACAAACCTATTATAATAAACATTAAAATTATATAGTTACAATTTTTCTTTTAGTTAAACAAGGTTCTTCCCATGGAGCGTGTGATGTTAAGTATTTGTTTGTTGATCTCCACATATTCAATACTGTTTCCAAAGCAGCCTACTTTTTTATTGAAGTTTGTAATAATAAAATCTAGTTTTTGGTAATATGTACTCAAGTTATTTAATTAGATAATGTGTAATATTAATAGATAATTTGTTGCATTTAAAATTACTACATAATTATTATTATATTTTTCTAGTATGTGTTTAAAATATATTATAACTCAAATAAATCTAATATTATGTATTTTTAAAATACATGATATTAAACTATAATTTTTACTATATGCAATTTAATTTAGTTATATAATCAACTTATTATCAACATAAATTATATACACAGTATCAATTTGATTGTTCAAAATATATATATATATATATATATATATATATATATATATATATATATATATATACATATATACACTTATATATATAAATATACATATACACATATATATAATATACATATACATATACATATATATATATAATATATATACACATATATATATAAATATATACATATACACATATATATATATATATATATATATATATATATATATATATATATTTATATATATAAACCCTAAATAGATTTATTTAAAATTAACTATTAATAAATTTATTTTTGTTTACCTGAAGTCTAAAAGTTACGAATGATTTATGAACAGCTTCTTTCATTTCTTTCAAAGAAAAAGGCGTATCATCTTGATTGACAGCTTCTTCTGGAATCAAACCCTATTAAATACTTAAGCAAATGACTCTTTACATCACAGTATTTAAAACACAATCCGAAACCTCTATTTACAAGATTTCCTATTGTGTCAGCAAGCTCCGAGTTATTTAAAACCCACATCATTTGTATGTTCAGTCTTAAATCTTTTCCAATTTCAGCTGTCTTCATTAACAAAAATCTAAAGTAATATAAATATTATAATTATTAATCAGTAATGTATTGACTATTCATCGTATTTTTATATAATAGAATTAATATTATATAAGTTCTTCATATATATATATCCCTTATATATATATTCTTTATATATATATTTCTTATATATATATATTCCTTATATATATATTCCCTATATATATATTTCCTATATATATATGTCCTATATATATATATAGTCCTTTAAGATAGGTCCAAAAACGCTTTGTTAAAATTATTAATTATTATATTCACGTATATATATATATATATATATATATATATATATATATATGTGTGTGCCAAAGATTGTTATTAAAATAAGCAATTTGTTAATATAATAATTCATTTAACTTATAAAATTTAGTTGTATGTATATATATATACTAAAACAATATTGAAATAATTTAATTATTTTAAAGTAAATTGATAAATTGCTTAATATAAAATTTGTATTTTAATTTTATTTGTGTATTGGAGCAAAGAAAGGTTACAAGCACAGCTTACCTCAAAACATCACTATCCGCAGTTTTCAAAACTTCTACGGGATCGATTACATTATCAAAGGATTTTGACATTTTGCGGCCATCATTAGCAGTAATGAAGCCGTGAGCCAATATGGTTTCTAGAAACCATAAGATTATTACCACAATTTACTTGGTAAAGGAAGCTTGGCAGATAAAAGCATGCATGGCCATATAACAGAATGGAACCATAATATATCTTTTCCTATAATTTGACAATTTGCTGGCCAAAACGTTTTTTTAGAGTTCTCGGTGTTCTCAAAATAACGGATACCTACAATACAAGTTATATTTTCAATAGTATACGTGCAAATTTCGATTTCTTGTAAGAAATTGATTAAATTAAGAGTAAATAACGCTATACTACCTATTTTACTGATATATGTATAAAAATGTAGCCAGTAGTTTTAAAAAAAAAGTGTGACCTGATAAATAGTTGCTCAAAGCGTCGAACCACACATACATTATATGATCTGGATTATTTTGTACGGGAATTCCCCATTTAAAAGTAGTTCGACTGATTGAAAGATCTTCGAGTGGTTCCTCAAGACGAGTCAAAATCTCTGTTCTCCGCTCAATCGGAACGATAAAAGAAGGGTGTGTATTAATATGTTCAATAAGAGTTTTTTGGTATTTAGACATGCAAAAAAAATAAGATTCCTCTTCCATCTTAATATATGGCTTATCAGTAAAAGGGTCTTTATAGTTAGTTTTAGCGGCAACTGATTCCGTAACAAAAGTTTCTTCTCGCACATCATACCAGCCGGTGTAGGTACCCAAGTATATATCTCCGTTTTCTTCACAAAGGCTCCAAAGCTTTTGGGCGTGTTTATGGTGAAAATCGTAAGATGTCCGTATATACTCATCATTACTAATGTTCAGTTGTTCATTTAATGACTAGAAAATTATATGCACCAAATTTATATCTGTGTACTTGAAAATTCTTCACGTATAAATCGCACACTTCTTGAGGCGTTATACCTCTCTCTTCCGCCGCTGTAGCTACCTTTTGCCCGTGCTCATCTGTTCCCGTTAAAAACATTACATCACTTCCATATATGCGATAATACCGAGACAAAACATCTACAATTTATGTATATCTATATTAATGATGGTAATTATAATAATAATAAGAATAAATAAATAATAAATAAATTAATAAATATTTATTATAAAAATAATAATAATAATTATTATAACATTTATAAATAAATACAAAATCTATATTATAGGAAGCTTTTTTATGTATTAGTCATAATTACGGTGTAGGTAATAAATTAATATATTTATAAATACTGTAATATAAATTATTTTATCTATAGGTATAGGAATTTTATTAATTGTTGTGCTATAATTGTCATATAAATAATATAATAGAAAATTGTTTACTAGAACTGCGTAATACTGATCGGAAAAAAAAAAGCTGCACACGTATATTATTAATAATTGAACAGTACAGCTTATAGCAATAATTCTGTATTCTGAGACTATATTCAATGATTATAATTATTTTTAGAATTCAGTTACTCTTTATATGACACATGTTGATATATATATAAAGCAAATGCGCATTGTATGTAGACATTTACAAATAATTTTTTTTTGTTATAAAGTACCAGCTATGACTGCCTCATAAGCGTGACCAATGTGTGGTGGGGCATTAGTGTAATTTATAGCGGTAGTCAAATATACTTTTTCATTTTTCATTGTTTTTTTCTAAGAGGTCCCTTATCAAAACTTTTTTTTTTGAGTTATAGTTAATGATTACTCTTTAAGAATGTGTTCTTAGTTTGTTGCGTAATTTTAATAAAAGCAGTTACACAATTTTGTTATTGTAGACAACACATAGTATTTTATTCAAAGCTATATTTTTGTCAAAACCCAATCTAATATATTTTTTATATTATTCTTTCAAGTTCACTCGCATAACCTAATAATTTCAAAATTTATTAATATATTTTACTTAGTGTAAAATTGATTATTTCAGCTGCAGGAATACTTGGAGGTTTGTCAGAGGCTGATATGAAATGAACACGGTCACCTCTGATTTCCCACGTTTTCTTTTCCATTAGGTTCTCTAATAAGTATTTTAACTATATAATGGAAAATACACTACTATAGTTAAATATATATATATATAAATATAGATATGTATAAATATATAAAATATTTATTAATATATATATAAAGATAAATACAAGTATACATATAAACATATTTATATGTATATATATGTAAATATATAAGTATATATAAATATATATAAGTTTATATACAAACATATATATAAATTTATATTTGAATACATATTTATATGTGTATAATAAGAGGTATAAATATATATATAAATACATATATAAATATGCATAAATATATATCTATATAAATACATATAAGCTTATATACAAATTTATATATACTCAAATATATATTATATATATGTATGTATAATAATTTCGAAAAATTAATCACCTTCATATGAAGCAGGAATAATAATATGTGTAGATAGGTTCATTTGTTGAACAAACTCGACAAGTTTTTTATCGCTTTCTAGCATCAAAAGCTGCTTGGCGTGATTTATATCAATAGATTCATGCGAATGGGCTAAAGAATACGCTAATTGCTGTCTCAAATTTTCAAGAACTTTTTTTGATGGTTCTGCTAATAACCCGGATGAAAAATTTTGGAGTAATTGAGTTGCCTAGAAAAGTTTTATAATTTTTATTCTTAATGAAATATAAATTGACCATTTTAAATATATGCAGCCTAAAAATTTATATATATTTCTATTATTTAATATTCAAAAATATACTATATATATATATGTATATATATATTTATTAATAGTCTATGCATTTGGCTAAACACCTATCAATTATATTTTATTCAAACTCTATTAGATATATATATATATATATATATAATTTATAATTAATTATATTAATAATAAATTAGCCTAGTGTATAAATTATTAATAAGTATATATATATATGTGATAATTTGATAAATAATTAAATATTCGTATTTGAATTATATTTACTTTAGAATAATTTCCAGTCATTAAAGTCATTTCAAGCTCAGTGGCGTTGCATATGGCAGGATGCTGTCTCTCTTTAGAGTTGAGACGGCCAAGAAGACTGTGAAAGTCTCCAGAATTATTAGAAGACAATAAATAAACTAATTGTACAGAATATAAGGGTATTTTACGTTCACTTGGTTCCTGCCTTAAGATGAATATATATATATAACATACTTTAATTAATGTATACAAATTTTCAAGCAAATTAAACGTTGTGCTGAAATTCATTACATCATGCCTAATTAAGTGCAGTATGCAGCACATTTCATATATTGATCTCAAACGTAATAAACTATCATATGATAGCTTTTGCAAAACTCCCTACAAACATATTTTGCCTCAGATATATTTTAGAAACATTTAAAAGAAAATAATATCAATCTTCTCATAAATCTACACCTACCCACAAACATATTTACATATATACTTACCTATAAATATATATATATATATATATATATTAATACATATAAATATATATATCTACAGACAAATATACATATATATGAATATATACATACATATAAATATATACATAAATATAAATATATACATACATATAAATATATACATACATATAAATATATATATATATATATAAATATTAATATGTATATATATATACTTATAAATATATATATTCATATATATATATACATATAAATATATATCTAAATATAAATATATATATACATACATATACATATTTAAATATACATATATATACAGATATATATATATACATATATATATATATATATACATATATATATATATATATATTATTAGAGATTATTATAAAAAAATTAAATATAATAAAATATTTTCAAACATTTATATGTGTAATTATTACATACACATAAACTCATGTATATGTACTCTATATATAAAAAAATAGACCGTATAAAAAGGAGAAAAATGTATAATTAGAAGATATAGAATATATAGATAATATAAAATCATGAAGCATTAATTTTATAATATTTGCTTATATATATATATGTATATAAAATATGTTTATGAATAAGAATTTGTAAAGTAATTACCTGGCACGTTATTAACTTAACTTGATTCCATAAATTTCCGAAAGGCTGTATGTTATTTTGATGGCATTCTTTAAGCTGAGATTCAATTTTTAAGATATCACTTTGTATTTGAGCATTTTCCACCGACATTATTTATCGTGCCTAAATTATTTGATATATAAAATATACTGAATTTGCAGAGATACAATACTATATACATATTTTAAAAAATAGTTGATTATTTTAAGCTTTATTATCACGTAATCTACGGTTTCTTTCAGTGAAGTTCCTACAATGCTTCTTGAAAAAATTTATTAGTTAATTTAGCCAATAATAGTGCACTGTGTTTTAAAGGGGAGTTAATTTATTTTACATTTATGTATACATTATCAATTCTATTAATATAGTTTAACTAAAAATTTAGGATACATGAATTAGTAGCAGTTAGTCTGTCCTTATATATACGGAAAACTAATGCCTGTACGTTAAAGAATAAATTTCTTTATTTCTCTCAGATAGATATCAATCTGTTGAGACAAGATAAAGGTGGGAATCCTGAAATTGTAATAAAGTCTCAAAAAAATCGCTGCAGAGACACTTTAATTGTTCAAAAAGTCAGTATTTTCGTTGAAATCTAATTCATCTATATTCATTTCTTAGGCACTTTACTAAAATCTACATAATAAATTGTATTAAGAAAGATTTTACTATATATATAGCAGCATATACCATTTTCATTATATATTACATTATATTATATATATATATATAATATATTAATGGAAATTTTTAATATCTATTGCTATGAATATTATATTATCATATTAATAATAATATTATCTAGATTAATATTATTATACTCAAACTTTTATACGATTGTCTATTATAACCAATTATTTTAATATATATAGATATATGTATTTATATGTATATGCTTATTACCTGATGTTACGAAACGTTGTTGATTTAGGTTATTGATGCTGATACAGAATGGCGTCAAGCATTATTCAAACAAGAACAAAAAAAAAAAGAATTCAATAGACTCAATAAAGAGATCGCTCAACGCAAAAAATCTAACAAATCGGATCCCTGCGAAGACATAGTTCAACAAATTGATGAACTAAAGAAAGAAATAGCTCATCTTGAATCTATGACTGTAAAAGCAGAAACAGAGAGAGAAGAACTTACAGCAAAAATAGGAAATGTGCTTTTACCAGGAATTTTGGCTACTGATAATGAAGCTCTTAATCCTATTTTAAGAACTTGGGGAAATATTCCTTTGGACTATTCAAACAAAATGAACCATCTTGAAATTATGAATAAGCTTCAAATATTAGAGACCCGAAAAGGAATCGAAGTAGCTGGTCATAGGCAAGTTATATTAAAATGTATTATATAATTCCTTCAGAGGGTATTTTTTGAAAGGATATGGTGTTTTATTATCTATGGCACTTCAAAATTACGCTATGAATTTTTTACGAAATAAGAATTATATTCCTATACAGCCTCCTTATTTCTTGAAACATCGAATAATGTCTGAAACAGCTGAACTTGCAGACTTTGACCAATCGTTATATCGAGTAATTTAGTAAATTTATTTTACAAATATTTTTATTTTTAAATAGTACTTAATTTAGATTTGCGTTTATTTTAGATTCAAGCTGCAGTTCAGGACGAGTCCTCCAAATTTTCTAATGATTTATTCTTGATAGCGACTTCTGAACAGCCTTTATGTGCTCTCCACCGAGGAGAAAATATAGAGCCTAAAGCTCTACCCATTAAGTAATAAATAAACTTAAAATAAACTGCATGAAAGAATAAATTACTTATTAATTTTTTAATTAAGCTATAAATTAGTTAATTCTTTAAAATGTAATTTTTGTACATAATTTTTTTATACAATAAAACATATTTCACATATAAATAATAATAGCTATAATAAATTATTAAAAAATCATACCTTAAATGTATATATATATATATATATATATATATATATATATTTACCTTATTAGATTTGTTTGAAATTGTGTACATTCAGATATGCTGGAATATCTACTTGTTTTCGAAAAGAAGCAGGTTCTCATGGAAAAGATGTTTGGGGGATTTTTCGAGTTCATCAATTTGAAAAAGTAGAGCAGCTTGTGATTTGCGACCCAAAAAAATCAGAAGAAATGCTGGAAGAAATGATACAAACTTCAGAAGAATTTTATCAATCTTTAAACCTTCCATATCGTGTAGTTTCTATTGTGGGAGGAGCATTAAATGATGCTGCTGCCAAGAAATATGATTTGGAAGCTTGGTTCCCTGGTTATAATGAATTCAGAGAACTTGTATCATGTTCTAACTGTACTGATTTTCAGGTAATATTTTATTCATTTAATAAATCAATTATTGATTATATTGTTCAATTCTCTATAAGTTATAAGTATACGCAATATATTTACGCATATATTATAATATTATTAACATATCTACATATAATTTATATAAATATGAAACTACATAAAGTTACATGGTATTGTAGTCTCGAGCGCTGAATATTCGATACGGATATAAAAAAGAAATGGAAAGAGAGAAAGCATTCGTCCATATGTTAAATGGCACTTTGATCGCAATTCAACGGACTATGTGCTGTATAGTTGAAAATTATCAAGCACCCAACGGCATTCATGTACCGAAGGTTTTAGTCCCCTTTATGGACGGAGTTGAATTCATCCCATTTGAGCAATGATTAAATGGAGAATGATTATTGATTAATCCTAAACTATACTCTTTTTAACAGTCTTTTGATGTTCATATATGGACTTTATATATATTTATATTTTTTATACTAATATATGTATAAATATTTTTATGATATATTTCTAGCCATAAATTGAGTATGAGATTAAAATAAATATGAAAGTTACAAAATATATTCAGCACATTTATATGTATATATGCTAAATATAGTCTATTGCAAAATATTCCTGAAACTACACTCAATATATCTCTTAAATTACACTCAAAATATTATATATGTATAATTTAGTATTACTCAGACATACAGGACAAATTCTCAGGTAATTTATCTTTTATTCGAATAAATAAAAGATATGTAATATCTATATTAAGCACACAACATCAAATTGTATAAATAAATAGCTTATAAACTATACGGTGTCAATATTTTACACCATCAATATGAAATGCAATAAACTGCTATTCATAATGAAAGCGTATTATGTAAAGAACTAACAGGCACATAACTAATACGTATATCTTGAATAAAATAGATAACTATACAGTAATCAACGTAATTATTCATTGCTTTAATATTAACTTAATCATAGATATCACTAACTATGTTGTATTTACTTTATTAACATATATTTATTAAAAAATACTTTGAATATATATTTACATATAAATTATGTTTAATATATATACTAATATGAACATTATTATTTTATTATATAAAAGAATTTTCGCTTATGCAAAGATAAATGAAATTACAGAATACATGGCTAATGCTTTCAGCTTATTACAACATACACGGATTTTGAATTTAAGAACGTAGCACAATTAAAATTTTAGTTTCCTGTTACATTGTGCATGCGAGTATACAAAATACTGTACCTACTTGAAATAAACAATTTGCACTATGAAAAGAATAACTCCAAAATCTTTAGATGAATTACTTAAAATGCTTCCCATGGAAGGAATTTCTCTTGTTGAGTTTAGTGCAAGCTGGTGTGGTAAAAAAAAAATTCTTTTGCGAAAACATAAATAGGACCCTGTAAACATATGGCTGGTGCTCTAGAAGAGTTAACCAAAAGACCCATATACAAGGAAGTTAATTTTTTTGGTATTGATGTTGATGATTGCAATGAATTGTCGGAATATTTAGAAATCTCTGCAATACCTGTGAGTAAAAATTTTAGTTAGTTTAGTTTTAGACATTTTATGTTTACAAAGGAAGAACGAAGTTTCAAGAATGCACTGGAGCGAATATTGATAGAGTTGTGTAAGTTTTTATGTAGCTTTAAAATTTTTTCATTAGGGAGCTTTTAAATTCATCGCTCGATGTGAAAGCTGAATAAATAAAAAAAGCAATGATTAAATAACTTTGCTTATTATAATTACTCATTATTTGCGTAGTCTACAAGAATAAAAGACTTATTTTTTTCTAACAAACTTTCAATAATGAAGAAGTTAAATAGTTTATCCAAAAAAAATATAAACTAAATTAGAATTATCTTTCTTTTCCTTTAAAAATAAATTTTATTTATTTTTAAATATATACATATCATATTGATTCGTTTTTAAATGCCATAATATATAATTTAAATCTATTATATTTTAATAAGTTAAGCTGATAAACTTATGGAATTTTAGGATATTTAAAATTTAATGGAAAAATGTAGCAAAGACCAATAATGAAACCAAAGGGTAGAATACTTATGGCCTCTGATTTTTTTTATCCTAATGTTGGAGGAGTAGAATCTCATATATTGTCTTTGAGTAATATGCTGATAAAACTAGGTTACTACGTATTCGTTGTAACAATCCAACGTGATAATCGCGTAGGAATCAGATTTTTGGAGCCTGAGGGACTTAAAGTATATTACCTACCATATCCAGCTATGTATGAAGGTGTTTCTTTTCCAAGCCCTTTTGAATTTTTCCCTTTACTTATGAGAATAATTGTTCGTGATGAAATTGATATTGTTCATTCACATCAAGTTAGTTATTCTAAGTAAACTTATTATAATAATGTCAATAATTACTATTATTATATTATAAACAAATAAATGACTATATTATATATAAATTAAAGTTTATTAATAAACTTAAATACAACGTAATATGTTTTCAAATTATTGTATATGAACGTACACCCTATATATATGCTTATATTTCCTTAGCGCTACTACATATATATACACCACGTATATATATATATATATATATATATATATATATAGTACTATATTTATATGTACAACTTGTACATATAAATATAAGACGTTTTACTGCATATTTTTTTTTTACAAATATTATTATATTAAATATATACATATTTAAGTATTTTACATTTTACTATATATGTACTATGAACCAGGGATTGTACTTATTAATATTAGTAGATAATAATTTATAATGTAATCTCTTAAAGCTCATAGAGAAATATTGTTTAATGTTTTAGTCAACTTCTCCAATTGCGATAGCGGCATTAGCATGTGGAATATTCTTAAGATGCCGTACAGTGTATACTGATCATTCAATATACGATTTTGTCGATTTAAAAGATATTCATGTTAATAAGGTAATTTGATAAAAATTTGTCAACTGATTTGTTTTTAGTTCCTTGAGCTTGGTTGCTGCGTCTGCCATAGATTAATAGCTGTGTCTCACTGTTTACGAGAAAATTTGCAGTTACGTACACATATAGACCCCAGACTGATATATGTGATATCCAATGCGTTGGTATATATATACATGAACATCTTATTTTACACAGAATTTAAGCTCTTTTTATGTAAAAAAACCTGTAAATGAAATAGAATCGTCAACTGTAAATGTTATCGTTATTAATCGTTTGGCATTCCGTAAAGGAATTGATCTTTTAGTCGATATTGTTCCAACTGTTTGTGAAAAATGTCCGAATGTCCGATTCATAATTGGAGGTAATGGTCCTTGTCGTGGCATGCTTGAGGAAATGCTTAAAATACACAATCTATACGATAGAGTTCAGCTTTTAGGTACATATTATGCTTATACGGCTATAATATAATATTAGGTTCTTTAGTTCATTCAGAAATCCCTAATGTTCTCAGAAAAGGCAGAATTTTTCTTAACTGCTCTTTAACAGAAAGTTTCTGCATAGGGCTTATAGGTATAATATATATATACATATGTATATATGTATATATGTATATTTGTATATATGTATATATGTATATATGTATATATGTATATATGTATATATGTATATATGTATATATGTATATATGTATATATGTATATATGTATATATGTATATATGTATATATGTATATATGTATAT